>JALIZH010020208.1:0-55255 GCA_030522465.1 Rhipicephalus appendiculatus
CCATTGTGACCGTCGGACAAGAACGCGGCGACCGTCTTCGGAGGGCTACGTACAATACGAGCAAAAAGGTGCTCCTTGACTCCTCGCATCAGGTGACGCAACTTCTCCTCCGCCATTCTCGGAGCAGATCGTCTGAACAGGCAGGTCATATCTTCGACGTAGGTCGTCACGGTTTCATTAGGCATCTGGATGCGGGCCTGGATCGCTCGTTCTGCTCGTTCGTGGCGATCAGCACTGGTGTAAGTGTCCAGCAGGTGACAGCAGAATTCGCGCCACGACATCAATTCTTCCTCACGGTTCTGGAACCAGGTGCGTGCTCCGTCCTCCACATAGCAGTACACCCGTCGTAGTTTGGCCGCATCGTCCCATTCGTTCAAGGCAGCCACGCGCTCGAAGTCGACCAACCAGTCTTCGACGCCTTCGAGCTCTATGCCGTGGCACGGCTTCGGAACATGCGGGCTCTCAAGTGTGTAGTGGTTCACAATGGTGCTTTCCATACCGGTTGCGGTGCTCTGAACGGAAGTGCTGGTCATACCTGTTCAAATGGTGCAAACCATAACGGCGACGTCCGGAGGTGATCCCCTGATCCCGTGGGTGGCCCGGTGCACAGGTGTGTTGACTGGCACTGGGCTTGTAGGGCGACTCCGTGGAGGGGTCTGCGGCATCCGTGAGGGCTATCCCGCACCTCCACCACTTATAGTCACTGGAAAAATTTCAGAGTATCGCATCTGTTTTCCGCGCGCCGCCACCGATGTGATTGGTTTACTCGCATCACGTGAACTCCCACCGCCATATCCCTTCCAAGCGCTTTGGGTGCGCGCGCGTTGAACGCGTAGCGTGACCGGGCTTTTAGCATTACCACAGGCCGTAGGAGCATTCCGTCGCTTTTCTAACTCGCCCTGCAGATGCGAGGAAGTATAGCTTAGTATCAAACGAACGTGATCTGAGTGTCTCGTTTATTTTTTACATTCCGTGTGGGAAAAACGTCGAAGAACGGCGTTATACGTGACTGCAAGAGTTCGTTGTAAAGAATTCGCCCCCTCGAAGAACACTCGTTTCTGCAATAACCTACTAGAAGTTTGCTGGATAGGCTCAATCACGACAGGGTAGTTCACCTTATCCTTTCGCTCTGCTTAGTGATTGAAAACAACACGCTACATATGCCCCTCCATTTGCTCGGCTCTTTACATATGTATCTTTTGAACAGACTGTGCAGGCATTTCGAGTAAACGTGTCATGCATGTGAGAAGAATCAAAGATTTTTTTAAAAATAATAACTTTATTGCAAGACCTTGACGGCAATCGTGGCATGATCGTTTGCCATGTCGCAATACTCAAGCGTGACTGATAGATTGTGCATGAAACTTGCTGGTAGAAAATGGTATCATAGGATGTTGTTAATTGCAAAAAGAAAATTATGCTAACACGTTGTATTCCGCCGAGCGTACCCTTACAATACGGTTTAGTCGGTGAAAATGGTCACAATAAAAATAAGTATTGTGTATTTTTCGCTGTGAACTACACTTATTTTTGGGCCAGTTGGAACAGCTGAATGTACGGCATGAAAATAGAACGTGAATTTTACGGTCCGAGCTCTTTTTTTCTTATCGTCCTAATCATGTATAGCCTTCTCACGTACTCCAACTGCTCAGATAAACGTGAAACAGAATGTTTCTTGCGTTAATTTGTTGCTGGGCTTGTTGGTTCGCGACACTTTCAGTGCATAAGGTACGTGTTTCAGCTGAGACACGGTGTTCCTTTAACATATGCTGTAAACATTTTTTGGGCTATGCTATTTCTAACCGAAAAGCTAATAGGTACTGTGCTGAGAAAGCTTCAATAAGCGTGCATAATGGCAAAAAAGTTGAAATTGAACCGCACCCCCAGCTGCTTACGCGCTGCCGACGTTAAAAGAAAACTTTTATCTCGGAACACAGCAAAATCTCAAGAGACGCCTCATCTCGTGTCAATCAAGTGCTGTCAGTCACTTTTTATTCGCTTATTTTTCTACGTATCAGTTAGGAAATGACGACGCCTTCGCAGATAAGATACGGTAGTAGCTACCGCACGCCTATCGGTCCGTACGATGGGCTGCGGGCGTTCCAAACAGAGACATATACGTCGCGCACAACTTCCAATAACCGTACACACACCACTCCTATTACGCATATCAATAAGCTGAACAGCAAGTAAGGTGCGCAAGCGAGGCATGGTTCAGCGATCAATCGAAGGACGCAATCGAGCGCTGTAAAGTGAACTTGAACACCGAGTGCACGTGCAGCAGATTGCATAAGCTAGCGCAAACACGCAAGAGTCACGTAGTGTCCAAGTAAATGGCGTCTTACATGAAGTCACTGAACACATACACTTCCGTACATAACGAACACACCCGTGACACGAAACAAGACCGATAGGCCATGAAGAGAGTTCATGAGCACATGACGACATTTGCCGCACATTATATTCACAATCATGCCGCTTACCGCACCATCGATGCCGAGAGCAACATGGCATCGCGCTGTGAAGTGAACCTGAACAGCGGCTGCACATTCAGCGAACTTCAAAGTTAGCGCAAACACGCGAGATTCACCTAGCGTCCAAGTAAATGGCGTCCTAAATGAAGTCACTGAGCACATACACCTCCTTACGTAGCGAACACACCCGTGACACGAAACGAGACTGAGGGAGCCAAGAGAGTTCGCGAGCACATGGCGACTATTGCCGCACATTACATTCACAACCACGCCGCTTACCACGCTGTTCATTTATAACCATCGATGACTTAATATCACTTCTAATATCCTCTTGAAGAAACACACCCATATATTCCAGTTCAGGCGAGCGTAACACGACATAGAGGGTAAAGGATGGGTCTCCTCTTCACGCACGCTACCGACGCGCCGGACAGCCTGGAAGGGAAATGGCCGCCGCCGCTCAATGTTGCCCGCGTGCAGCCTATTTTTTCCAGTGACCCTACCACCAGTTGTCACGCCGCTTTAGAGGTCCAGGTGGGGTTTGTTGGACGTAGAAGTAGAGTAGCAGGGCTCTTGCCAGACGCGTCGCTTGGTCGTGCTCTCGAGAGGGAATAGCGCGAGCACTTCTTTCGTGGCCTGTGTCTCTGTGTATCCATGTCACCCACTACTGCAGGTGGCAATTAGTATGATCGCCAGCGGATGTTTCTTGAATAGCAGCATTTCTCAAAAAAAAGTTCCCCATCTCCCGCTAAAGGGAACCATGTGTGGATGCGAAGCAGCGGGGATATAATTAGCTTGAGCGGGAGGAACGTCGCCGCTCTCATTTCATGGCAGCGGTCCGGGCGCTCATAGCGGCGCTGCACAGGAGAGAGAATGAGGCGCGCGCGCGCTCCGTCATTTTCATACCGCGGAACTACCGTGGCGCCCCCCAGCGGATTATGCAGCTGTCACACCACCTGTCGTGCCCGCCGCTGCGTTGAGGATTCCTAGAGGAAAGGAGAGAGAGGGGGTGTCGGAAATCAGCAAACGACGACAAAGAAGAATTCATCGTGGGTTGCTGTCTCCGCAGCTAGCGCGAAGAAGTGCGGGCTGCACTATCATCATCATGAACATTTTAGTGTTCCATTGTCGCCATTAAAGGGATTTGTTGGGTGTGTCTCGCGGCTCCGTCTTTCTGGCGGCGCCATACTTTTCGAAGACCGGCGTTCCGCAACATATGGTGCCGAAACCCGGGAACGAACCAGGGACCTTTAACCAGGGACAAACGAAATATGGATCGCCTTAAAGCCAAGCGTGCTGCTAGACGCGCCCAATCAACGAGAGTGATAAACGAGGCGACGACGTTGTTGCAAAGTGACTGCCACGACCGAACCACGATCGGCAAGGTTATCGACAAGCTCGTGGCAAGCCGAGACGAGCTTCGGAAGATTAATGCCGAACTGGAGGACGTGATTCCTGTCGAGGAACTTGAGACGGAGTATGAATCTGCTGCGCATTACGACAACCAGACACTTGAGACCCTGACGTGCCTACGATGCCGGCTGGAAGATCGGCAACACGAGACAAACTTCTGCTTCGACGACGCACCATACGTCACCTGTCCAAATGACAGCGGCATCCCAGAGCTTCGGACCTCGTCTCCCAACGCTGACTATCAAGCCGTTTCATGGGGACGTGTGCCAGTGCACGTCGTTCTGGGAGCAATTCAACGAAGCCGTCCACACGAATCCGACTCTGAGCACCACGGACAAATTTCACTACCTCCGCAACTATCTGGTAGGTGACGCAGCAGCTCCATGAGAGTGCCATCCAGCTACTGAAGCAGAGGTTCGGGGACAAGAGCAGGATTGTACAGCAGCACTTCAGAGCGCTTCGTGAACTACAACCGGTGACGACTCCATCGGACACGAGGGGGTTGCGCAAGCTTTACGACGCAGTCCAGCTGAATATCCGCTGCCTCAACGTCCTAGACGATCCAACCAGCAGTTTTTCAGCGATGCTCTACGACATCATGCTTAAATCCTTGCCACAAGAAATCGTCGTCGCGTTCCACCGCCATAGACATCTCCAGGATGAAGCACAAGGTTTGGAAACATCTGCTTCAGGGGAGGCAACCACAACGTATTGCAAGAAACTTGAACAGCTCTTACGATATACACAGATAGAGCTCGAAACGAGAGAGCAGTGTGCTCCATCGACGTCCTGTATCAAAAACAGCGGCAACCACGCAAAGCATGTGCCGTCGTCATCAGTCTTACATGCATCGGGAGAATCGAAGCAAGTACGCCACGAATGCTTCTTTTGCAAGGCTACAGAACATGAAACCAAGGCATGCAGCGCTACTTTGAGAATACCAGAGAAAAAGGACCGGCTGGCTAAATTTATGCGGTGCTATCGATGTACCATGAAGGGCCACCGCGCGAACGAGTGCCGCCGGAGGTTGGTGTGCGTAACCTGCAACGGTAGGCATGCTACAACGATGTGTGACCCAGCTTATCGTGCAACGAGAGGCGAGAAAGCATCCAACGCCGTCTCTGAAGCTCCCAAGCTCCCAAGCCCAAGAAAGCAGAGTGCCTGCGGTCGACTGCCGTTACAAGTTGTCAATTTGACGAAGCCGTCAGTTTACAGACATTCCGTCCTTGGATCGTCGGTTTCAACGAGACGTCTTATGTCAGAGGCATCTTTGACGGATGCAGTCAACGCACGTTCATTAAAGAAGACCTCGTGAGGCGTTTGGGACTGAAGATCATTAGACAGACTTGCCTATCGGTGAACACGTTTGCGTCTGACACCCCTTCTCGTGTGAAAACATGCAATGTCGTCGAGGTTCGCCTGCGGAGCCAGTTTGATGAAAACGAGCACGTCATTGAAGCCATAGCCATGCCAGTAATTTGCAACGACATCCCTGCCACAGCTATGGAATGCTCGTTCGCAGCGAAATTGAGAGAGCAAGGTTACCGACTGGCAGACGACCTAACTGTGCCTCGAGGTTGTGGCGAGAAAGGCCTTAGCCTGCTGATAGGATCAGATCAACTATGGAAGATTGTGAGCGGCGACATCATTCGCAGCACGGAAGTGCAAGGATTAGTCGCGGTCAACACCGCTCTCGGGTGGACGCTCCTAGGTGCTGTCACGAAAACGAAAGTCATGAGCGGAACATCCGAAGTGATGATCTGCGTCCTGCGAGTGCAAGCTGAAGAAACTAAAGGATTAGAGCAAAGCGTAAGTGCACCAAAGGAAGCAACTCGCAGGCACGCTGACGCCTTCTCTGTTTTCCAGAGTAAAGTCGGAAAGATTAGAAAGCGGTACCAAGTAGCAGTGACACGTAAAGACAGGGACATCGAGATGCCACAAGACGACAGCGTCGCAATTACACGCTTACAAAGTGTGGTTGAACGTATCTCGAAGCCCTAAGGAGTGACCGAAAGATACGAGACAGCGTTTCGTCCAGACATTCCTTCCGGCCATGCTAAAGTTGTACTTGACAAAGGAATCAGCGGATGGCCCTGCGTACTACAAGCGACACAAGGAAGTCATTCGAGAGGACTCGCTTACCACCAAACTCCGCGTGGTGTTTAATACACCATCTCACGCCAACGGAGAGATATATCTTAACGTCCTCGAAACTGGGCGTACAACTGCATGGTTGCAACGATGTGCCTCCAACGTTAAGTTCAAGATAAAGAAAGATGGAGCCATTTCAGCTGAAGAAATATTGGAAGCCGAGAGATACTGGATTCAGCAAGTGCAAACCGAAGCGTTTCCCGATGAAAAGAGTTGGCTACTGAAACAACAAGATTCGCCCAGTCAATCGTGGGTAGCACAACTGCACCCATTTATCGACGAGAACGGACTTCTACGCGTCGGCGGAAGGCTGCAAAACCTCAACGACCGCCGGGAACTGAAGCATCCTTACCTACTTCCAAGTCGACACCATTTTACTGAACTGGTAATTGCCCACAAGCGAGTCATGCACGGAGGAGTAACGACGACAGTACACAACGTACGCGAACGCTTCTGGGTACCAAGAGCTCGACAAGCAGCAAAGACAGCAATCAACCGATACCTGTTATGCGTCTGTTCTCGCTCGAAACCCATCGTGCCAGGGCACCCGCCAGGGTGCCAGGGCCTCGGATAGGTATTTACCTGCATTCTTGCTGGCTTTCCGGCGCTTTATTGCAAGAAGGGGACTGCCAAGCAGCATTTACTTTGACAATAGCCTTATGTTCAAGAGAACGTCTTCGGAGTTGTTCGCACCTGTCTAGTCCGATTACAAGGCGGCAAGGTCTTCAAGACGCCAGTGCAAAAGCCACATCGTCCAGAGCCAGATGTGACCGCATTTGAGGCCCCGGAGGATGTCGGAAATCAGCAAACGACGACAAAGAAGAATTCATCGTGGGTTGCTGTCTCCGCAGCTAGCGCGAAGAAGTGCGTGCTGCACTATCATCATCATGAACATTTTAGTGTTCCATTGTCGCCATTAAATGGATTTGTTGGGTGTGTCTCGCGGCTCCGTCTTTCTGGCGGCGCCATACTTATCGAAGGCCGGCGTTCCGCAACAGGGGAGGGGGACGTGCATGCGCTGTGGGGGTGTGGGACGCGGGAGCAACTCCGTTGAGTAGAGAATTCCTAGAGGAGAGAGGACGCCCATGCGCTGTGGGTATGTGGGACGCTGGAGCCGTTCCGTAGAGTAGGGGATTCCTAGAGGAGAGAGGGAGAGAGGACGCGGATGCGCTGTGGGGATGTGGGCGCCGCTCCGTGGGGGGTGAGCGTAGGGGAGGGGACGCGCTGTGGGACGCGGGGGCCGCTCCATAGAGTAGAAGATTCCTAGAGGAAAGAAAGAAGGTGAGCGTAGGAGATAGAGGGGGGAGGGGACGCGCATGCGCTGTGGTGGTGTGGGAGCGCAAAGGAGGGACGGACTAAGCCCCCCTCCAAACGCATGCAAGCAAGAATAAGGAATGGAGTCAACCTGGGCGACATACACCACCTGCCTAGCCATTGCAAAGCAGCCTCTCTGTGCTCTCGGCCATGACTCAAGGAATGGGGTCAACCTGGGCGACAGACAGCACCTGTCTAGCCATTGCTAAGCAGCCTCTCTGTGCTCCCGGCCATGACTCTGATGACTGTAGTAGTGGTTGACGGCCTTCATATTACTACAGTGTTCTGGTTCTCATAATGGGTGCTTCCCTACTTCATGAAAGTGGCCGGACGCGGGACACGGGACGCGGGACGGGGGACGCCGGACGGACATAGCCCCGAGCATAAGAAGCTTCGCATCTAAAAATCCTAGCGACACTCTAGAGGAAGCGGCTACAGGCGAGGCACTGCTCTTCTTCGCCGGCGTTCCTAAATATGGGCTGCTACAATGTGTGTAGGTATCCTTTGTGGATTTGTGCATTAGCACTGCTAAGGCGGGTGTGGTCAATACGACGGGGCGCCAGCAAACAATCGAATAATCAAAGGTGAGATAAGGCCGATTGATACTGCCACGCCCGTTTCTTATTTTATTTTGATGCGTTCTGTTTTGAACTACAAAACCAGCGCTCGGCGAAGACCACGCTGCAATGTGCGAGAAGCTTCGCGGTTATTTGAAATAATTGTGTTAGGATTACGAGCAGGACGCGAATAGTCACATCTCTTAGATAGCTTACGCGAGCACCTGCGATAACGCTCTCATGTTCGATGGCTAGTCTGTAAAAGACGACGCGTTCCGCCGATGATCAGAATGTCGACGGTTGGCTGCTATCAGTGTACAGCGTGCAAGTTTCGTCTTGAACCAGGCGACTGCTGCCTTCTTAAACGTCATGACCACGTTATATTTCGTGGAGGTGATTCCCGGTTTATGTACCAAAAGCACGCCTCCAGCTGTGAGCCAAGCTCACGCCGTCAAGGGCACACCGACGCCAGCCCTGATCAGCCATGCAGCCGCAGGCAGCAAGGTCCTCCACCAGAATACGGACCCCTAGTAGTGATGCAGAACTAGAGGTAAATGGACTATCGATAGTATAGATAGTGTGATGATGTGGTATGTGTGGCCGCGAAGAAGGCGACGATGGAACGGCAGTTCGGCAAAGAGCTTCGGACGGGAAGAAAAATCACTGCATATCCACGGAGTGAATGATGATGAGTGGGCGAAGCTCTGGAGGTTCATCGGTAAACCGTGAATCTTCCGTGAATTTTCGTCCAGTACATCATCAAAGACCTGACAAACACTGTGTGTATATATATAAGAAATTTTATTTATTCGTAAATGGTAGCTAGACGTGGCTTCCGGCCCCCCTTCATTATAACGGCTTTATGGTCGGTGAAGTGGAGGGATAGGGGGTTCTTATATGGCTCCGTAGAGGATTCCTAGAGATGAGAGAGGGGGTGAGCGTAGAGGAGAGAGAGGAGGCACATCCGCTGTGGGGATGTGGAACGCGGACGCCGCTCCTTAGAGTAGAGGATTCCTAGAGGAGAGAAAGGGGGTGAGCGTAGGAGAGGGGACGCGCGCGCCGCTCCGTACAGTATAGAATTCCTAGAGGAAAGAAAGGGGTGAGCGTTGGAGAGAAGAGAGAAGTGGAGGGACCGCGCATGCTCTCGAGGGGTGTAGGACGCGGGAAGGAGGAATGGACTAAGCCCCCCGCAAGCACATCCAAGCAAGATCAAGGAATGGAGCCAACCTGGGCGACAGACAGCACCTGTCTAGCCATTGCTAAGCTGCCCCTCTATGCTTTCGGCCATGATTCTAGTAACTGTAGTGGTGGTGGACGGCCTTATTGTACTACAGCGTTGTGCTTGACATAGATGGCCACACCGCCTGCGGGACACTCTGCTTCCTCGGTGCACACGATGGGAACTCGAGGTGGTCTGGAACACGCTTATTCTTCATGGTCATCAGCGTCATCGTCATCATTATCACGAGATACTGCCGGTTATGCCTGACGCAGGACAAGGTTAGACTAAGAGGAGCTTCGCCCCTAAAAAACGACGAGGAGCGTGTTTAGTAACGATTTGGAACGGCAGCTCACTGATCGACAGTTCGGGTCACGGCGATCACCAACCAGGCGTCCTGCAGCCATGCGGACCTGGCAAACCTGATGTTGCACTCGGAGCTGTTGCTCTCATCCGGGCGTCCTGCAGATGTGCGGACCTGGTGACCTCGATGCCCGCACTGCTCCTGGTGACCGGCAGCTACGGACGTTCCTGGGCTGAGGTCCTCGGGGCTAAGGGAGTTCATGGCGTCGTACCAGAAGGGCAACCGACAGAGAACCAACTAAGGTCGCCACAGCTCGGGCCAGCGACTGGCCGTTGACTCCAGTAGCTCCAGTGGTCTTGCCGGCCTGCTGTCCGACGACCTCGTCACGGCCTGGCCACGTCATCTGGAGACTTGCCTGACTACCGACTGCGTCGTGAGCGTCCACGAGAAACCCCGTCACAACGACGACGACAGACGGCGAGTAGTTACGGTTGCATAGGCGCAGGAAACTTTTGACTTTGTAGTTGCGGTTGTGTAGGCGAGTGAGACTTTGACTGTAAAATAGGGTTGTTAGTATCCGTGTTGCTTGTGAAGCGTCGAGTTATCGTTTACTGTAATATAGTCTATGTTGTGCGCACAAACCACCTGACTGGCGTGTTCTTTAATACGGATCCTGGGCCCACACTAATACACTTACAACAAACTTGGCGAGCCTGCCAGGATCCGCAAGTAACATCTCCAACGCGGAAATCGCCATTCCGGTGTATGACTGCTGAGGAGGTAATAGACTACGACAAAGTGGAGAAAGTTCTACTTCAGCGCTTCAGATTCACAGCCCAGGGGCACAAAGAGAAATTTCGGAAAGCACGGCCGGAGGATGGTGACACGGGGAAACAGCTAGCAGTAAAGATCTCAAGCTACTTCGATAACTGGATCGAGATGGCTGACGTGCCCAAAACATTTGACGGTCTTCGTGATCATGTCATAGCTGAGCAATTCTTGCGTTGCTGTAATCCAAAGCTGGCCATTTTCCTGATAGAGAGAGAGTGCAAAACCCTTGCATCCCTTTCAGAGTGCACCCACCTCTTTCTCGGAGCTCAGGCCGTTACTAACATTGGAAAAGCCACAGACGATGCAAAGGAAGCTTATAAGCCCGGTGCTACAGCACAGAACAAACAGCCGAGTTGCTTCCTTTGTCATCGCAAAGGACATGGCGCTCCTGATTGTCGTACCACGCCGAAAGAGGCTGTGAAATGTAAAACATATGGGCGGCTTCGCCACAAAGCCATCCAGTGCAAGGACCAGGGCAAATACAAGTCTGTGTCTTGTGCCCTGGAAGACTTATGGAAGAAGCAGGATTCCTTCCTTATGATCAAGTCCCCCGATGAGACGTGCCTCTGTCGAATGCTCCAGGAAGAGCGACAAGCAACCTATGTTCTTAGTCGACAACATGCCAGTGGTAGAAGGACGGGTGCTTGGACAACTTTGTCATGTCTTAAGAGACACAGGGAGGAACACGACCATCGTCCGACGGGAATTAGTACCGGATCGATGCCTGACCGGGAAGACCGCGAGAATAATGCTATTGGATGGGAATGCCAAGGAGTTGCCGGAAGCCAACATCCGGATATATACGCCCTACTTCGTTGGGAACGTAAATGCTTTCTGCATGACTAACCCTTTGTACGACCTCGTGCTCGGCAACATTCCAGGCGTAAAAGGACCACAAGAGCCAGATCCTGCTTGGGAGTACTGTTGGGCGAAACAACTGGTTCGAGCAACTCACCGGCGTGCAAGGAAAATTCGACCGTGATTTGTGCCGTCGCACGGACCCTGGGGAAGATGGAGACTGTGATGAAAGTCCCGTTGGTTGGTTCCCTCGAAGTCAACCGAACACAGCTAGCTGAGAAACAGAAACAAGTACAAAGTCTGAAGATATCCTTCAATAAGATTGGGAAGGAGTTTCACCCTAACAAGAACACTACGTACTGCTTTTCGGAAGATGCTGGTCTACTGCATCGCCATTGCCGTCTTTCTACGGGAAGGACCTTCAAGCAAGTAGTGGTGCCAACCGCACTTCGACAACATATTTTGAAAGTTGCTCACGAAGGTATCATGGCTGTTATCAGGGCATCAGACGGACTTCCGATCGTGTCCTTGGCGATTTTTACTGGCCTGGGATGCATGAAGACTTCAAACGATTTGTCAAGTCGTGTGATATATGCGAGAGGACAACGCAGAAAGGGAAAGTCGGAGTCGCTCCGTTGGGTAGCATGCCTCTCATACGGACACCATTCCAGAGGGTAGCTTTTGACCTGATCGGGCCGTTGTCTCCTCGATCAGATAAGGGAAATCGGTACGTGCTTACCCTAATTCACTTTGCTACTCGCTATCCGGACGCAGTAGCGCACTTCACAACATCGACGCTATCAGTGTTGCTGAAGCCCTCCTACCGATCAAGGTAGATGTTTTACGTCGGAGCTAATGAAAGAAGTGAGCCGACTACTATCGGTAAAGTTCTTCCGTACCACTCCATACCACGCCATGGCCAACGGCTTGGTCGAAAAATTCAACGGCACGCTTAAGGCCATGCTCAAAAGGATGTGTCAGGAGAAACCACGGTCATGGGATCGCTACATTGCTCCTCTTCTCTTCGCCTATCACGAAGTACCACAAGCCAGTTTGGGGTTTTCACCGTTTGAGTTGATTTACGGCAGGTATGTGCGAGGACTTTCGAGCGTTTTGAGAGAGCTGTGGACGAACGAGAACATTGATGACGAATTGCGAACAACGTACACTTACCTTGTGGACTTTCGAAACCGACTCGAACACACCTGTAACCTCGCTCATGAAGTGCTTGGTAAAGCACGTCAAAAGCAAAAGCTTTATTACGATCGTAAGAGCCGGCAGAGAAAGCTACGACCCGGTGACAAGGTTCTCATTCTCTTACCTACCGACACAAACAAGCTGCTCATGCAATGAAAAGGCCCGTTTGAGGTCGCTGAAGCCAAGAACAGCGTTGATTATGCAATCGGCTTAGGGCATAGCATAAAGGTCTTCCATATTAACATGCTGAAGAAGTATGAGGAACGAGAAATAATGCCTACTCATCAGGCAGCTGCAGTCACTACTATAAATACAGACCTTACAGAAGAGGCGAACAATGACGATGCCGACTCCGAAGATAACATCCCATCTCTGAGTCTACGCCAGACGCAAATGGCGGCAGATGTCAAGCTATCGCCTAACTTACATACAGAGCAGCTCGAACAAGTTCGGCAGTTGTGCAAAGAGTTTGCAGGAATATTTTCAGATCTGCCAGGCAAAACGCAGCTTGTCGAATGCTCTCTTGAACTAGCCACCGAGAAGCTGGTTCACGTACCCCAGTACCCGATTCCCCTCACTTTGCGTGAGAACGTGGAAAAAGAGGTACAGGAAATGCTTCGACTTGGCATAATCGAGAAATCAATGTCGCCATATCATGCACCTATTGGCGTCGTCAAGAAGCCTGACAACACCATACGGCTGTGCACTGATTTTCGAGAACTAAACAAGACCTTGGTTTTCGACAGTGAGCCGATCCCGAGAATTTATTTTGTCCTAGCCCTTGCAGGAAAACAAAAATTTTTCTCGAAATTCGATTTCACAAAGGGCTATTGGCAGGTTCCCATGGCTCCAGACAGTCGTGAAAAGACGGCATTTTCAAGCATGTCCGGGCTCTACCACTAAAAGTACATGCCTTTTGGGATTAAGACGGCACCAGCGATATTCGCACGCCTTATGAGGAGAGTTCTAGGCGATTTGCCGAAGGTACATCATTACTTTGACGATGTGGTCATCACTACTAACACATGGCATGAACACGTGGAAGCCTTGCGACTTGTATTCGAGAGAATCCGAAGTGCAAACCGCACAATTAAACCAAGCAAGTACGAGATCGGAGAACGTACCATTACATTCCTCGGGCATCGCATCGGAGAGGCGAAGGTAGAACCAATGTTAACGCTGGACAAGATCTTAGCCGCCAAACGCCCAACTACAAAGAAAGCTGTGAAATCCTTTCTTGGTCTAACGGGCTACTACAGGATGTTCATTCCGATCTACGTAGATATCGCCAAGCCCCTCACTGACCTAACCAAGAAAGGCCAAAATCACATTGTATCGTGGGGACCGGCGCAAGAAAAGTTGTTCACCATGCTGAAAGACAAGCTCGCCGCAAGCCCCACACTTCAAGCCCCGGACCTCGCGAAACCTTTCGTGCTTCGCACGGATGCTTCAAGTACAAGCCTAGGCGCAGAGCTTCTGCAGGCCAGCAGTGACGATATTTTACACCCGGTCGCGTACGCTAGTCGCAATCTGTTGCCTAGAGAGACACGCTATTGTACAATAGAGCGTGAATCTTTAGCGCTCGTGTGGGCTGTGCAAAAGTTCCACATTTACCTATGTGGAAAACCATTCATTAGTCAATGCGACCGCCAGCCACTCCGCTATTTGCAGTCAGCCAAACACGTTAACAACCGAGTGTTGCGATGGAGCTTGTTAATGCAAGAGTACTGCTTTAGCGTCGAGTACATGAAAGGCTCGGACAACGTAGGAGCGGACTACTTAAGTCTCATATGAACTGCTTCAACGTTTCACGTTTTCATTTCAATTTTCGCTTACTTTTGAACGGTTCCTGTTTTTCATAGTACTAAACGTCTTGCCTCTGTTTTTTATACACTGCGTGCTGCGAGAAAGAAGAACACTTGCACTAAGGTGAACTTAGGCCAACCGCACAAACGTGCCTACAACCGTGCCTTCTCTCCGTCTCCCCTAGAGTCGAATAGTTGCACGCAACTATCTTAAGTGGGCGGTGGTGTGATGATGTGGAATGTGTGGCCGCGACGAAGGCGAACATGGAACGGCAGTTCGGCAAAGAGCAGAAAATTACACCATCTCCCGCTAAAGGGAACCGTGTGTAGATGTGAAGCAGCTGGCGCTAACGCTTACACTGGCGGCGGCGTTGACGCTGGCGCTCATCGCAGCGTTGCGCAGGAGAGAAAACTGGGGAGGCGCAAAGCACGCAGTGATGGAGCGGTGTTTCCTACTGGAACATGCCAATCGCTGCTAATGGGCAATGAGAGACAGAAGACTCCGACTGGACAGGGGGGACCCGCAGTCGGCTTTTAGTTAACGCGCACGCTGCGAATTTTTATTGTTCAACAACGCACAGGAAAAATCTCCCACCGACACCACCTTGCAGGTCAAGATCCGCTGCAATATATACGGGGTGGCCAGTGAACGGTTGTGCAGCGCGAGCAGTCGGTTTTTTTCAACCAAGAAACTCGCTAGCAGACGCTGCCTGCGTCGGCGTCTCGAGGGGAGAGAGGGGGGAGCGTAGGAGAGGAGAGAGAGGGGGGACACGCATGCGCATTGGGAGTGTGGACGCCGCGGGCAGGGATGCCTAGAGGAGAGAGAGGGGGAGAGGAGTTTTTTTTTTTTGAAGGGGTTTGCGCATGCGCAGTAAGGGTGGTCACGCGGCACACCACCACCACCACCGGATTAAGCTTCGCCATAAGATGCTTCACATCTAAAAAGCGACGAGGAGCGTGTGAGGTGGGCGGCTCGAGCGGGTGGTGCGTGACACGATTTGGAACGGCAGTTCGCTGATCGACGGTTCGGGTCACGGCGATCACCAACCAGGCGTCCTGCAGCCATGCAGACCTGGCAAACCTGATGTTCCGCTCGGAGCTGCTGCTCTCGTCCGGGCGTCCTGCAGATGTGCGGACCTGGCGACATCGATGCCCGCACTGCTCCTGGTGACCGGAAGCTACCGACGTTCCTGGCCTGAAGTCCTCGGGGCCAAGGAAGTTCATGGCGTCGTACCAGAAGGGCAACCGACAGCGGACCGACTAAGGTGGCCACAGCTCGGGCGAGCGACTGGCCGTTGACTCCAGTAGCTCCAGTGGTCTTGCCGGCCTGCTGTCCGACGACCTCGTCCCGGCCTGGCCACGTCATTTGGAGACGTGCCTGACTACCGACTGCGTCGTCCAGCATCCACGAGAAACCCCATCGCGACGACGACGACAGACGGCGAGTAGTTACGGTTGCATAGGCGCAGGAAACTTTTGACTTTGTAGTTGCGGTTGTGTAGGCGCGTGAGACTTTGACTGTAAAATAGGATTGTTAGTGTCCGTGTTGCTTGTCAAGCGTCCAGTTATCGTTTACTGTAATATAGTCTATGCTGTGCGCACAAACCACCTGATTGGCGTGTCCTTTAATACGGATCCTGGGCCCACACTAATTCACTTGTAACAGACAGTTTTCTTGACACTATCGATAGTGTAAACAAACTATCGATAGCACTACTACATGTATATATTATCGGCAGTTTTAGCGACAGTGCAATCAACATTACCGTCCGTAGGATTGTTACTGGTAATACTGTTCATAGTGCTGCGTATAATTATTTCTTTGTTGGCCGGCGGTATTGCCAAAATATTTATCATAGCCTTCCGTCAGCAATACTCAGTTCAGAATGACATGCGCAGACAGCTGGGCTAGCTGGTAGATATTCATGTCAAAGAGACTGAGCGTGCAAAGGCGAACGCCACCGAGAAGTCAATACACCGCAAACGCCGGCGGAATTAGCGCAGCCAAAATTACGGATCATGTCCATCCGAAAAACTCATACTCAGACGCTATCAGTTACATGTTAGAGTTAAAAACTTAGTGCTTCGTATTTTTTGTTGGAGCGTACGATCGGAACATTAGAACTTGATATTCTTACTATGAAATAAGAGAAAGTGATATAACTATAAAGCCACGCAGCTCCGCCATATGTAACGGCTTCCTTTTCGCTACGGATGAACAGTTCAAATTAATTATCACGTGTCAGCGAAACATTCTGGTGAAAGAACACGAGCATGTCAACTTTCTTGCCCTTCAGCCTGCTTCTCCGGACCCACCCTTTACCGCTCACTCGAGTGAACGAAGTTTATGCTGCAATGAGTTAGCGCGGTTGCTTTTGTACTGTCATCCCAGACGCGGAGGCCGAATGCTTGAGGCCTGTGTACTTACATTTAGGTGCACGTTAAAGAAACGCAGGTGGTTGAAATTTCCGGAGCCCTCCACTTCGGCGTCACTCATAATCATGTCGTGGTTTTTTGAGACGTTGAACTCCCACAAATATTATTAATTATTACTTATATGTTAACAACAGAACTACCAAGTTTACTATCAGTAGTGCTATCGATAGTTTTTTCTACCCTCGATAGCTCGAGAGTCACTCAACTATCGATAGTATTCATGGTGCCATCGATAGTTCTGCATCACTAACCCCCTAGCCGCCAAGACAAGAACAACAACAAAAAAGACAACAGCCACAATGACGGCCGCTGTGTCGCCTACTATAGTCGTCAGGCTTCAACCCAGGAATCCGCCGAATTTCCGCGGGTCACAATGCGAAGATCCAGAAAGCTGGCTGGATGCATACTACTGCGTCGCCAAGTTCAACAACTGAGACTGTGACGAGAAGCGACGACACGTGTATTTCGCCCTCGAAGATGGCACAAAGACCTGGTTCGATAATCGAGAGTCTACGATAACACCATGTGACCTCTTCTGCACCGGGTTCCAGAACACTTTCAGGAGCATCGTACGGAAAGAGAGGGCTGAAACCCTTCCGGAGACTCGCGTACAGCTCTCCAAAGAGATCATCGGGATGCACACCGAAGAAATGACTCGCCTATTTCACCATGCCCACCCCGCCATTTCGAAAAAAATATGTTTGCTTCTTACTGCGGGGAGTGAAGGAGGAACTTTTCGCCGCATATGTGCGCAACCCGCGGAAGACGGTCTCGGAGTTCGTCTCGGAGGCCTCAACTATTGAAAAGGCGCTAGAACGGCACGTTATAGGGATGTTCAAGCGCTGGGAACCAACCAGCTGTGCGAGACGATAAGAGCGATCGTGCGTGAGGAACTGCGAAAGATGCTCCACATATCGAAACCTCAAGTGGATTCGACAGCCTAGAACGTTCATGAAGAACTTCAAACTTCAGCAGTCACTAGGAGTTGCTGGGCCACCGAAACCCGAGCCGGAGGCTATAGGCTATATTGCGGTCACACGCCGTGCTGTTGCCACTGCCCGCAATCGACAAGGTCTCGTGTCGTCGCATTTCCGCCGCCAGACACCGCCACCAGACCCCGCCGCTACTTCCAACAGCATACCTACAGCTAGTGGGCCAACGACAAGCCCCACAAAAAACTGACGTTTACTGCTCCCCTGACGACCGCCCGCTCTGCTACTACTGCCTGAAACCCGGCCATACCTACGTACCTAATAACGCAAGCTGGAGTCTGCACAGCAAGAGCCACCATCAATGACCGCACTTGAACTGCGAGCATTGTAATCCTACAACATTGCTCCAGGGATGTGATACCTGGAATAGAATTCTTAAACCTAAGTCGATAACACTAACCTCAGAAGCGCTGCCGACCCACAGGACGCTAAATAACCGTGCCATGAAAGTTCTCGACGAGCAGGTCTCTGTTCCGCCTCTCTGGAGCGTCATCATTTTCGTCGGCATCGAATGAACTACCGACTTAAAAGGCGTCATCGAGGGCTAGCAGCACTTGTTGGTCAGTTTTGTCATTGACAAGATGAATAGTCGAGCTCTGTGGAGGAATAGCGGAGGTGATGCTGACAAATTAAGCAACCAATAGAAACACCGACAGCCACCGTTATTGAAGAAATTGTTTAAGCCAGCAATGCTTTCGCCTTCTCAGATTTTACTCAACCTTCTGCGACGACACAAGCGCCAGAACGCGCTTTTGAAGTCAAGGCAAGTCATCCCAGCACAGACAAGAGCAGATGAAAGTCCAGCTGTGAAAACACAAAGACTGCTTCTTGTCGTCATCGCAAAATTAACAGAGTCTTGTTGCTAAACACCGCATTATAATCGAGGACTGTGCCAATGCGCTCCGTCAGATCCCGTACCGAGTTTTCACGCAAGGACGTGAGGCCATTATGAAACAAGTCGACAAAATGCTTACCGACGACATGATCAAGCCGTCCAAGAATCTGTGGGCGTCTCCCGTGGTGTTGGTAAAGAAGGATCGGACCCTACGTTTCCGCATCGATTATCGTCGCCTGAACAATATCACCAAGAATGGCATGTACTCCCTCCCACCGGCTGCTGGCAAATCGAATTCGATGAGGGAAACCGAGAAAAGAATAACTTTGTAACACCAGACGGCCTGTTAGAGTTCAAGGTTCTGCTTTTTGGTCTTTGCTCGTTACCTGCGACTTTGCAACGCATTATGGGTACAATACTAGCTGGCTTGAAGTTTGTGACGTCCCTCGTGTAGTTGTACGACACCGTTGTGTTTTCCTCAAACTTCGAAGAACACCTCAGGTGCCTTGAGGCTGAACTTCAAGCAATCAAGACCTCCGGACCCACTCCGAAGCCAGGAAAGTGTCGCTTCACGTACGAGGGGCTCTTGTTCATGGTAGCAAGCAGCGTGAAAAACAAGGCGGATACAGAGGAAGTAAAGACAAGAACAAGCGCTGACTTTGAATTAAGTTTTAATCAGAAGTTAAACGTATATACATAGACCACCTGCCAGTACGGTGCATGCGGAAGGAAAAATAATTACACCCCTTCTCGCTCAAAAACCCAGGCACACCCATGGCACATGCTTCATGGTATACCAAAATACAAAATTACCTTATGATGTAGCGTTATCGACGCCTGACTAAAACATATTTGCGACATTTCGGATATGTGTGCTGCCTCAAGAAGGTCACTTGATTTTTTGCTTCTATCTTTGTAAAAATGCATGTACAACTAAAAATTACACCATCTCCCGCTAAAGGGAACCATGTGTAGATGTGAAGCAGCGGGCGCTAACGCTTACATTGGCGGTGGCGTTGACGCTGGTGCTCATCGCAGCATTGCGCAGGACAGAAAACTGGGGAGGCGCAAAGCACGCAGTGATGGAGCGGTGTTTTCTACTGGAACATGCGAATCGCTGCTAATGGGCAATGAGAGACAGAAGACTCCGACTGGACACAGAGACCCGCAGTCCGCTTTTAGTTAACGCGCACGCTGCGAAAATTTTTATTGTTCAGCAACGCACAGGAGAAATCTCCCACCGGCACCAGCATGGAGGTCAAGATCCATTGCCATATATACGGGGTGGCCAGTGAACGGTTGTGCAGCGCGAGCAGTCGGTTTTGTCAACCAAGAAACTCGCTAGCAGACGCTGCCTGCGTCGGCCTCGCGAGGCGAGAGAGGGCGGGGGAGCGTAGGAGAGGAGAGAGAGAGGGGGACGCGCATGCGCAGTGGGAGTATAGACGCCGCGGGCAGGGATGCCTAGAGGAGAGAGGGGGGAGGGTAGGGGGGGGGGGACGCGCATGCGCAGTGGGAGTATGGACGCCGCGGGCAGGGATGCCTAGAGGAGAGAGGGGGGGGAACGTGGGAGGGGAGAGAGGAGGGGAGGCGCATGCGCAGTGAGGGTGTCGTGGCCGCGGGGAGGCATGCCTAGAGGAGAGAGAGGGGGAGAGGAGGTTTTTTTTATTTTTATTTTTCTTTTGAAAGGCTTGCGCATGCGCAGTAAGGGTGGTCACGCCGGCACACCACCACCACCACCACCACCACCACCGGATTAAGCTTCGCCATAAGATGCTTCACATCTAAAATATGCGTGCTCACACAGTGCGGCAATGCGATGATAAGTGTGAACGTGCCGGGCCTTTCAAGAAATAGTGCTGATCCCTTAATCGCACATCGCGCCGCCAGCCCCACATATAGGCGATTACATGTCAAAGGTATTGAATAAACAATGTTAAAGTAGCAAGATATCGGGGGAGGGGGGGGGGGGCAACCGCTTAATGAAGCGGGGCGACCTCCTCTCGGCTGGCCAGAAGTTTAGCAGATGAACCCTGCCCTGACGATGGACCATTTACCGCCGCCCAAGCGACTTGTACTACAAAGGCTCCGGCAGATAACTGGAAAAAAGTCACGCCAGCGAATTGAACTCTAGTTCAAAGCGACCGAGACCAACAAAGAACGAACGCCAGCAAAGAAGGCCGCCATTTCTCTTCACGTCGCGGGCCCAGAGGCGATTGAAATGTTTAACACCTTCCTCTATCAGCAGAACAACGAGCCGACTATGACTCAATCGTCAAAGCTTTTGAAGACTACTGCACACCTCGGTGCAACAAGACTTTCGGGAGGTAGGTTCTGCGCAGTCAACAGCAACAGGAGGGTGAACCATTCGAATATTTTGGTGCGACATACCGTTGAAAGCGCTGACTTGTAGTTTCGATGAACTTGATGACTCTATGGTCAGAGACCAGAGGGGCTATGCAGAATGGCCCGAGCTTCTCGGAGACACTAGTGTGCTCCGAGCTCGCACTACGGCAGTCATGGCAAGAAGACAGTGCGCAGCGGGTGATAGCAGCGTTGATAGAACGAGCGTTCTAGAAGCACGGCCTGCGAACACGTCAGCGCCGCCACTCAGTCAACATTTCAACAGTGCAGCGACGTCAGCGTAATATCACGCTAACTTTTAGCCAACAGAACATCGCACCTCCCACACGCGTGTTCCTGGGCGTTTGTCCTCTTTCGGGCAAGTTTTTTTCGTTCCACCTGCAGCATGTAAATTTGCACTCACGAAGGCAACAAGGGTGCACACGCAGCACTCTCGTGCAGCTCGTTTCGCTTCTATCAAGTATTGCGGATAAATATACGGACAGGTTGTCACCAGGGGCGCACGCATCATGGAGGCAACGCGGCTGTGAGTGTGGTATGTCATGAGCGCGGTGAAATTGAATGCGAGACGTCGTATCCACGTGATGATATAACTTTTACTTGTTCGTGCGCATGTGTATAGTCGTGTGTATAGGCCGGTTCTGGCGACGCCCCGCGCAATAGGGACTGTCGGGAACGACCTCGTAGGTTACGTCTCTCAACTGTCGCGATACTAGATATAGTTCAAAGTATCAAGAGTTTCTCGGAAAGTCCACTTTTAGAATGGATGTCCAAACCCACGCTGTCGCTGGTTTCGTAAGTAACGGCTCTACGGTGTGCATTGTAGCGGCCTGAGTTATAGTCTTGTTGCTGGTGGATTCGCAAGCGTGCGCGCTGCCTGGCTTCTTACGCGCGTGTGGTAGATACGTCGGCGCCTGTGTCAGTGTCGTCCGATTTATGTGGCAACACCGCATCCAGCATTGTCCGTACCTCCCGTCCGTGAACGAGGATGAATGGAGTCATGCGAGTCGTTTCTTGTTTAGCTGTACCGTACGCGAACGTGATATAGGGCAAGATTTCGTCCAAATTTTTTTGTTGGACGTACGTGAACATCGACCGCATGTCTTCAATCGTCTTGTTTAGGCCGTGCGTTTGCGGGTGGTAGGCGGTGGTCTTACGATGGCTCGTTCCACTTAACATCAAGACTTCTTCCAAAAGGGTTGCCGTGAATTTTGTTCCGCGGTCTTTTATCACGACGGTTTGTGCACCATGTCGCAGTACAAATTTTTCTATAAAAATCTTGCGACCTCTACTGCTGCGCTTCTTTGGATAGCCTTCGTTTCGGCGTACCGGGTCAGGTAATTCGTTGCGACGATAACCCAGTGGTTCCCTGAAGTAGAGGTAGGAAGTGGACCCAAGATATCCATTCCGATCTGGTCGAATGGTGTACGTGGAACCTGAACAGGTTGCAGCAAGCCGGCTGGTTTCGTAGGCGGCGATACTTGTGACATACGTTGTTGGGACATACTTGAAGCACTTCAGTACGAAGGGTTGCAGGAATGACGAGCAAGTGGGTAGATCCGATCGACGAAAAGTTTATTTTGTAAAGGACGCTGTTCCATAAAGAAAATGACGACAATATCGTTGCAAAAATTCTCGGTGGACTCCCAGATCGTTCGTCCAAGTACAAAATTATACCAAACAACTCAGGGTCGTCACGTTGTTGTCGGGCGATGGTGGACGTGTCGAGTACACTAAAGAATGCAGTTTCATTCTTATTAGGTAGAGAAGGCGACTGTATTCGCAATAGGGACAAGCAGTCGGCGTCCATATGTCGCTTCCCCGACTTGTCAATGACTGTCTGCACTAATGAAGACCAGCACTATCGAAGGAATCGCCAGCACCTAAGAAAGACTTCCGAACACTTAGACCCACTGGATGACGAGGATGTCTCGCCGATATTCCTTTCGCCTGTCTAGCAGGCACTTGTGAGTCCGCATCAAGCACCAGATGCAGCGCCCGGCTGGACAGCAGCAACCGCATGACCAAGGGAGCAACCACCTTTTACGACAGGCGCCTGCAACACATGCTGTACTGAGCCAGTCAGATGTACGTGCACCACGCATTGCATGTCACCCATGAGGGGACACTGGCGTGGTCGTTTCCCAGCATCAGGTCACTTGCCAGGCACAAGCAGCAGCCGACTCGAGTCTCAGGAGCTCCAATAGGCCACGCAGAGCACCGATACGCTTTGATGACTACATCACCTAAAGGGAGGATGTACCAGGCTGGCAACCGCTTAAAGACGCGGGGGGAACCTCCACTCGGCTGGCCACCCTCAGCGAGAATGCGCGCTCCGCGCGGTAGTCATCAATAAACAGTCCCTTGCTTGGTAGCGTCTAGTGTGCTTGTGTCCTTGAAAGCGTAAAGTAGAACAACCCCCCTTTTTTATGTTGCGGTCCACCTTGGCGTACAAGCTGTTCAACTTGATTCGCGCCGAGATCAAAACCCGTGCATCAAGATCTTGGGCCACCTGGTTAGGAAGTCTCGAGTTCGCCTCGACCCACCTTTATACTTCAACATCGTTCTGAATCTTATTTTGTTTATTTAAACTACTCAGCATGCAAGTAGATGAAAGTCACGATTATGCGTAAAGTAACATTGCTCTATGTGAGTTGGTAACAATTCATAATGCGTCAGATGTGACCAGCTCAGCCTAGTGGCCGCGTCATTACTCTGGTGCTGCATATCAGATACATGTTCTTTAAAAGTAACTGTACCCGATGTATTCACAGACAGAAATGAAAAGATGTTAAAAAGAACAAATTCCCTCAGATAGCATGATGCTTCAACCTATGTTTTGCGATAGTCTGCTTAGCAAGCTTGAGCAGAAGATTCGTGGTAGCTGACGGCGGAGAGTGCTCGCATGAAATTAGCGCACTTTCAATTGAGCGCAATTTGCGCTTGCGCGTAGAAACAAAGTTGAACAACTCCGGGATTTCTCGGAACAATCCTAAAGATGTTGACTGTCAGGGAGCTCGTCAAATAAACGTCTAGGCTCTTCACAGCTTTTGATCTGCGTTGTGGCCTAAGACACGCCTTACACATGGCGGTTACCTTGAAATATCTGATATATTAAGCACGTAGTGACATAGCCAACGTAGGAAAGGAAACTACACGTTTTCTTACTTCCAACACCCGGCATATGGCTACTTCTAGCGAAAACCTTGTCTTTCGTTCGCCCTGTAGCATTCACTTACGAGGGGCCATGGTTTACCGATGAGCAGCGCCGTTGCAGTCGCGTCTAAAAACATTGCGCATCACCACGTTCTCCCATAGACGAAGTGCGAGGCGGCAACCACACCTCTTGTTCACTGAGCGGCCCCGTCGAAAGCTTCATGTCTTGCATCTTCCAAAAATCTCACCTATGAGCATCGGGGCGCCCAGGTGCTACGATGATCGGAAGAAACGGTGCACCAGCGCTTCCCAGTGCACGCCACGGTGTGATTCAATGAAGATACACTCTGTTCCACCAGGCAAGAGAACTGCTAATACATTCTGGCAACGCTGAGGTATCCCCGGCAGGCGTGCAGTAGTCTGAATACTCCTTCGTGTATTCGTAGACGTACTTGCAAGAACAGTGCTGCCAAATAGCTAGAAAATCCATTAGCAACGTGCTCAAAGGTTAGAGTTGCGTTAGCATAACACGGTCAGACACACCAACAACTGACAAGAAGAAGAAACATCCACGCATATCCACGAAGTGAATCATGACGATTGGGCGAAGCTCTGGGTATTGTTCGGGTGAGTAACCATACGTTACGCGAGCGTTGCTCCATATAATGTAAATTGAGGGACATAAAGTGACGAAGAGTCGACGACGAAGCTTCGTCCTAAGGTCCAAAATGTCTACGTTAATGTCGCCGACTAGTACAAATGGGTTTGTGGGTGTTTTATATTGTTCTGTCACAATTATGATTCATGTTCATCTATTGTTAACTTTTTTTTTTTATTCACATACACACATATGCTCGTCAATACCAAGCTTTCTATATACCTTGGTAGCGGACTGGGAAAGTCGACGACGAAGCAGGTCCTAAGTCAAGAAAATGTCAACAGCGCGAAAACAAAAACGAATGCACGAAAAGAGAGCTGACGCCGAAGGCACTAATGTGCTTCGGGTGTTCCGGTATGTAGATGATTTTGTAAATGTTCTTGACTCTTCAGTTCAACCGTTTTACTCAGCAGTATCATACACCTTCGAGGTGTTCCGGTCGTCCCTCGAACCACTGATACTCACTCAGGAGGTTCAGGAGCCTTATGTTTTGATGTTTGACTGTATTTCACGGCCGATCACATGTACTGGGAATATGAGCCCAGAGCTAAGAAACCGCTTCTGTCCTACTCTTCAGCCCACTCCAAGGTGGTGAAGCGCGGCATTGTGAGACTCGCCCTCTTGATTTCTCTCAGGGTTTCCTGCTTTCACGGTGTTAAAATAGTTTTGAGGGATGGGTCGACTGCCCTGATAAGCCTGGTTATCCACACCATGTCCTAGCTTCTGTTGCTGGTGAGCTTCTCAAAGCGACCAAACGCCCTCGCCGTAATAACCGCCGTCACAAGGCTGAGAAAGATGAGGCGGCAGTGGTCCCTTGCGTGAACCAAGTTTCGCACTGCCTTAAGTAAATAGGGCAGGGCGCTGGCGTGAAGGTTGTCTTTTCCGCGCCCCAGAAGCTGGAGAAACTGTGCCAACTAACGTCCTCCGCTAACGAAAAAAACATTGTTGATCCCTCGGTCATAGGAATCGGTATAACACGAAAGTGAACAATACTTCAGTGCGGACTAGTTGGTTCATATCTGAAAACTGAACACGCTGCGCGAGCACAGAAATAAGAGGAGAGGAGACAGGAAAGAGCGCAGACTACCAACTGTTTATTTTTCTCTTCATGAAGCCAACCTATATAGGCATGAATATCACTGCGCCAACACATTGCGCACAAACCTAAGCATCTTAACAATTGTTGCACTGAAACCACACATCTCTTATCATCATACGCCGCAATCTTTTCCTGCATAATTACAAGGTGATCCCTGTATACATGCGCATATAATGTTTTTGCACCGACCCTCAGATGACCCACCGCCACATGGAAACGTCCCTCTACTGAAACAAGAAAAAATAAAGGCACTAGATAACTACTTCCGTTAACCACACATTTAAAATCAGTGATAAATGGACAACAACGATCAAGCAAGGCGCCTAGATAGTCGAAATCGTAAACTTAAAGACGAAAGTGAAACATGTCCTTACCGAAGTAGTTAAATGTTTTCTGTATATTGATATAAGATAGCTCGCACAATGTCTACTCGTGTTTGACAGTGATAACACCATTTAACGTGGTTGCATCTACGTTGACGCTGGCTGGTACATCTGTATACCGAAGACAAACGTCCATTACCAATGATTAAACAAACCCTTGTGGTCATAGATGCTTGTGACAGCTGTTCGGTGACAGCGGAATCGAAGCAAGTGGTGCGACACCCAGAGGAGCGTCACTGAGTGGACGCCGAGCTTGGGCTAATGTCTCTACTCGCGGCATGTTAGAGTCATTGAACACCACTGCCCGACCAGAGGGAAACGGCTGCAATTTTACGCGGGGCGAGCTTAAGTTGGGAACGCGGAGTTACGGCCACGCGAAAAACTCGCGCGTCGCAGATTTTTTTAGATGTGAAGCATCTTATGGCGAAGCTTAATCCGGTGGTGGTGTGCGGCGTGACAACCCTTACTGCGCATGCGCAAACCCTTACAAAAACAAAATAAAAATAAAAACCTCCTCTCCCCCTCTCTCTCTACTCTGGGCATCCCTCCCCCTGGCAACCACTCCCTCACTGCGCATGTGCCTCCCCTCCTCTCTCCCCTCCTACTCTCCCCCTCTCTCTCCTAGGCATCCCTGCCTGCGGCGTCCACACTCCCACTGCGCATGCGCGTCCCCCTCTCTCGCCTCGCAACGCCGACGCAGGCAGCGTCTGCTAGCGAGTTTCTTGGTTGAAAAAACCGACTGCTCGCGCTGCACAACCGTTCACTGGCCATCCTTTATATATGGCACTGGATCTTGACCTGCAAGGTGGTGCCGGTGAAAGATTTCTCCTGTGCGTTGTTGAACAATAAAAAAATTCGCAGCGTGCGCGTTAACTAAAAGCGGACTGCGGGTCTCTGTGTCCTGTCCGAGTCTTCTGTCTCTCATTGCCCATTAGCAGCGATTGGCATGTTCCAGTAGGAAACACCGCTCCATCACTGCGTGCTTTGCGCCTCCCCAGTTTTCTCTCCTGCGCAACGCTGCGACGAGCGCCAGCGTCAACGCCACCGCCAGTGTAAGCGTTAGCGTCCGCTGCTTCACATCTACACATGGTTCCCTTTAGCGGGAGATGGTGTAATTTTTTTCGGTATGGATGGATGCTATGGGCGACGCCGACGCTGGGGGTCACGTCGCTACCTGGTAATGTGTTAATGCGTCGACGAAATTGCACTTCTTCTATTTGAAACGCGCCGAATTGGATGGACGCGTACAAATGACGCTTTGAAGGAGCTAATCATAGATAGCACTGTCACTTAAGCAACAGCACTGCGGGAGGACAGTGGCAGCGATAAAAGGTGCGTTTTTACAGCCTACAGAGTATGTGACCGTGGCGCAGTGGATAACGCGCCCGGCATCGCTTCTCGCGGACCAAGAGGTCATAGGTTCGACTTCCTTTGAGATAACTTTTTGCTTTGTCTTCTGATCTTGTGTATTTTTTCGACGTCATTTCCGTGACGGAAATACGTTACTGAAATCTTGGTTGACCCAGGCATAAAACACTTTCGTGTTAAAAAAAAGACGGCTGCCAGATCAAGCACAGGTACTCGTTCGTACCGTGTGTCGACAACTTGGTGTACGTCATCCCGGTGTCGTGCGGGAAGAAATACGTCGGCCAAAGGTCAAGGTGCCACAATATACGCCTACGTGAACACCGATGAAATGTGCAGAACGAAACTCCGGACATTTCAGCGCGCTTTGCAAGGGGTGTGGTTCCCTGCCTGCCTACAAGCAAACTGAGGTAATCTACAAACGCGAAAATGTGCTCACTGCCGAAATTGTAGAGGCGGCCCACATTGTTCGCTTGAGGGGGAGGCATGCCTCAGCATGCCTTCCATTGACTTGCCCACTAAAAAAGTTCTTTTTCCCATGCGCATGCTCTGGCAAGATAAAGTTGTCTGCACTTTATTTTTATGAAATGCGAAGCATTTCTTTGCGTACTGCAGGTACGTTTGCGTGTCTATCTACGTATCTATCTATCTATCTATCTATCTATCTATCTATCTATCTATCTATCTATCTATCTATCTATCTATCTATCCAGCTGCCTTCGTCTAGGTGTTATCGTGATCACCCCCCTTAACTTAGGGTACACCAAAATTAGTATGGGAGGTTAAAATGGTGTGACGCATATGACTCGGTGGTCATGACATGAATAATGTGTCAATACTATCGCGTACGTCGTGAAACCCTTTCCGCCAAACACGTGTGGCACATATCTGTATACCACGGGTTGGTATGTGCCACAGGTGATTGAAAGTTTATATGTACCACTACCCAGGAACGGTGAGATAGACACGGGTAATTTTAACGCGAGAACGTTAAGAAAAACCTGACATCAGCAGCGTTGACTCAACGTATGCAAAGAATAAATACCAGGGTCCCAGCAGGAATCGAACGCCAGCATTCTCCGTGGCAATCAAGTATTCTAGCACAGAGCCATGCCAAGTTTGGGAACTGCGTTTCACACAGACCCTAATGTTCGTGAAACGTAAATTGTGGTTGCAGTGCTGGCTATCCAAGTTTATAAACATTACATATCTACTCTGTAATGATGGCAAAACGGTGCTCGGGCACGGGCGCATACCCGGCAGTGAAGGAGAAGAAAGACGAAGGCAGAATAGAACAGCCGGCCCGCAGCACGGGTGATATCTCTGTGTTCCTTCATTACAATGGCATTACAAGCCGACCAAGATGAAGTCTTACGTCCCGGCTTCCTCATCCATGGCACCCCCCAACTTGCAGCCGCAGTAAGCGCAGCTTGAGGACGGCGTCCAGGCCTCCTCGGCACCTGCTCACCTGCCGCCACTGCAACCACCATTCGGGGACGGCGTCTAGGCCTCCTCGGTGGCTCCACACCTGTGCACCCGTACCTGTTCACGACAAGGGACGCCGTCCACGCGTCTTTAGCCATGAATCCCGCCGCTGTGAGCACCGGGACCACCGCGTACTCCCGCGAACTACGCCCATGGTTCACCGGGCGCCTCATTTCACAACTGCGCGGACATGTTACGTGTCTTAACGGCACTATCTTGCCATCTCGACCACCTGCCGTCGTGGAACTCCGGGTCTCGCCTGCCGCATCACCATCGGCTGTTTGGGTAGTGCCGGAGTTCCGAGGGTTCCAAGACGTCGCTGCCATGTGGACTGAGGTCATCAATTCTTTCGGATCTCGCCATGCCTGGAAGGACAACCAAAAATGGCTGGTGGCCATAGACCGACTTCGTGGTGCTGCCGAGGCATTGCATAAATACGAAGGCATCAAGCAACCGTCCTGGCTGCAATGAAGTGCAAGGCTCATCGCTTTTTTCGGCCGGATTTGCCACGAAAACTGCGAGTTCAGCCAGACGCATGCCGAGGACGGAGCTCAAGAGGGGCACCACCTCCAGGCTGCAGCTCAACACTACAGCTCACCCACAGGCAGTTTGGCGTCCTGTCCTCGCACATACACCGGACTCGCCTTGTTCTCACAGCGAGTCCCGAGGGATGACCTCCCGCCGAGTTTCGGCGACCGAATCGACGCCGTGGCACCACCACATGCACTAGAGAGAGCCACCCATACCGAACGCGACCGCATCAAGTGGTACAGGTCCACGTCGACAGAATCGGAGAGCTTGCGGCTGTTGCGCAAACCGGAGCTCCACGTAGTGCGCTGCATCGACGCCATGCCCCAGCCGCCCTCCAGCCTTGGTCTGAGGCACCACTGAGCGGCCTCGGCAGAAGCGCGTTGCCAGTCGGTGCGCTGTATTTGCAGTTACAGACTGAAACCGGCAGTTACAGACTGAAGCCGTCGGCAGCCATGAATCCATGGCTGCCGACGACACATTATGGAAGACATGCCCGCTTTGTCGGGATTTGCCCGTTGCGGCATGGCCGAAGCTAGCTATGCGCCGCAAGCAGATGTAGCCATCAACGGCTCTTCTGGCCGCCTAGCGTGCAATTCTGCTGACAACGACGGGCAGTCAAGTCTCACTTCCAGCTTACCAGCTTAGTGCCGTGCGGATTACCACGAGGCAGTCTGCGTCAACGGAGAATCCGACGCTGATCGGTCAGACGGTGACCAGCTCACACGAAGCAGCGAGATGACGTCTTCGTACAAGCCTGGCGTCTGCAGCGAGGTGTGCAGCCATGGTGGTGTTAACCTGTATGAACGTCGACGTCGCGGTAGAGAACCACCAGAGAGCATCTTGCTTCCTCGCGGCCGCGAAACAGGAGAGTGCGGTGACGGCAGCGCATAGCTTTCTGCGTCAAACCATGAAGGCGAAGTATCGCAACCTGTCCGAGCTCGCAGACGTACTTCGTTAGGCAAGAATTTGCGAGCTTTCCTGTTAGGCTTGCAACGACCGGCACGTCACAGTCAATGGCGTCCACCAGAGCCATCATCACTCGACTTTCAAAGCCAGACACACCGTGGCCGTGACCGGCCTCTGCGAGGGAGCCAATGCCGTCCGCCAGAGGCATTAGTTCTACCTATGGTGGTTCATAGCCCAGGTCCTCTGACTGTCTCCACCTTCGACGAGACGACCACCGAGAGAGAAGGGCCAGCTTTGGCAGGACTGCGTGCACGCAGCGTGGCCGAGTGTAATGATGACAAAGCGGTGCTCGGGCATGGGCGCATACCCGGCAGTGAAGGAGAAGAAAGACGAAGGCAGAATAGAACAGCCGGCCCGCAGCAAGGGTGCTGTCTCTGTGTTCCTTCATTAAAGCTCCTATGATACAGCCCTCACGTCGGGTAAATGTCAATTGTAGTTAAGCGCTATCCATTGAAGTTGATTTATGTAGGAGTGTCCAGGGCTACCATCCTCCTGAGGCCAAGCTCTACATATCACCTTACCGCTTCTGGTGTTGGTAATGCCCATGTTGCTGTTGGCCTTTTCACGCAACTGTAAACAACTAGTTATATGAAACATATGCGACCGTCCAACATATTGTCACGCGTGTTTCTTATTTCACTTTTACTGCATTCGGTTTACACCCACAAAGACTGTGAGCAAAACCGCGCCTTCAGTGTTCGAGAAACTTCACGTTCGTAGTAGATCGTTTTGTTAACATTTCGCACAGCACGCGAACACTCAAGATTATTCCAAAGCTTGCGCGACGACCAGTGATAAGGCTAGAATGTTCGACGCGTGATGTACAAAAGCCGGCGCGTTCCAACGATGATCAGCTGATCGACGGCCGACGCTCTCTTCGCCGCTATCAGTGCCAGTGTGTATTGCTGTAATCTGACTTTCCGTTTACGGGCCACAAGTTCGGCCCAAATAAACAGTTTCATTTTGGACCTGCCGACTGCTGCCTTCGTCGACGTCACGACCACGTGACAATATGTCTGTGCGTACAACGTTTGTACACATCTTTAGCGTCGTTTTTTAACGTTTTGCTCAATAAAGAAATTACAACACAGCCACCTTCCCTCCGCATGCTTCGCATGACACATTGATTCCCAAGGTACGTGGGATCTGCCGACTTTTTTAAAAATTTCATCTCTTGTTAGCGATCTTGCGCGGTAACCGTCACGTGTCTCGTGCTGCGCAGCTTTTGGCTTTATATATGTCTTTTTTCTGAATAAAAAGTCAGTTGAAAATGAGCGCTTGTCCGTGTCAGCTCTCTTTTTGTGCATTCGTTTTTGTTGCTGCGCTGTTGAAATTTTCTTGACGATGAACTAACTACCAACTCGCGCGAACACTCAAGTTATTAGGTCCTAACGTCCATAATGTGTACGTTGAAGTCGCCGACAAGTATAAAGGGTTTCTGCTTGAAGGAGTTGTATATTGTTCCGTCACAATTATTATTCATATTAGTCAGTTGTTAAACCGCTTTTTGTGTCTCATATATGGTTTCGAATGTAGCCCTGACAACGGACACTTTGGACGGACAAGCGTCGCCCTGAAGGCGCTTCGCCCCTAGAACAAGGGGGGGGAGAAGGGGAACGCGTACAAACCTGTTCCATGTAGGCCTGTTAGATTAGTTCGTGGAAAACATAAGTAAGCTGCGCGGTGTACCATTTTTGAAATATACACTGGAGCTTGTGCGAGCGTTTAGTTTGTTTTGACTAAAAGATCACATCAGTTTTCTATCAAGAAAAAGAATTGAAAGGAAACAGAAATTAATACATTAAATTTTTGGCCACTTGAATGTAGGTGTGACAAGGCGCACGCCAGTAGTTTGTCAGGCGTCGTCCCTCGGTGTCAGTGAAAAAATATAGACTGCGAGGAAACACGACGTTCACCATGGCTCCCAGATTACGTAAATATTGTGCACAATATTAATGAGAACTAACAGACAATGATGACATGGAAATATTAGGGATGTTTTTAGAAGTAATTGTAATGTAACTGTGAAGAAAAAGTAGACGAATAGATAACTTGCCACCGGTAGGCAACGAACGTGCGACCGTCGAATTCGAAAGTCGCAGGTTCGGTCCCTGCCGGTGGCAAGTTATCTTTTAGTCTACATTACTTTCTTCACATTTACATTACAATTACTTCTAATATTATTCCCTATTCTTTCATTGGCATCATTGGCGTGTTAGTTCTCGTTAATATTGAGTTTAACAGAGTAAACGAGCCATAAAATTTACACTTCTTTACTTCGTAAATAATTGTACGGCATTCGAAATGGTCGCGCTGCGCTGTCCCCGTGGAAGCCGAATGAGTGAAGCCCGAGCGTGTACTACGTTGCTGTCGCTTTTAGCGGCAAAACAAGCTCTAATCGCCAAAATAATAAGCACTGCTCCTGGCCTACTGAGTGGCAGAAATAATTTTGTGGCGGGCACAGATAAGCACGTCGCTGTGTCACCCGCTGCATTACCATCTTGAGTGACAAACTTGGGAACTCTACTGCCCTGTGTGAAATGCTTCCAGTGGTGTGTGCTAAACGTGAAAAAAGATCACGTACCATTATGCTTCCTGGAAATTGTACGCATGTTCAGTGTACGTGCTTGGTTTCTCAACACCGTAGGCAGGAAGACAGAAATGAGTCTATCGAAATGCGAAACCTAATAATTTTGATGTTTTCACCGAACCAAAAAGAAGTGTTGAAGCTCGCGCACGCTCCGCTTAAGGTCAGGTCGAAAAACAATTGTTTTCACGGTTCTCGGGCTTTGAATTGGTCTTGTATCTGGTGCACATACACAAGGGATGTCTACGCTGTTAAAAACACGCTACAACGAAATGGAAAGGGAGAGTATCACCTGCAAATTGATGCCTTCGTTCTAACACAGACACACACACACACACAGACACACACACGCACGCACGCACGCGCACACACACACGCACGCATACACAAAAACAGACACGCAGAATATGTGCGCGTGAGCACGGCAGTTATGCTGCCGTGTTAACGCGCATGGCTGTGAAAGCAATGGAGAGCTGGGCATCTTTACACAGCTTCGATTATTTTTACCACAACAGGGCAAGATTACACACGTGAAGCAGCACAAGTACATAACTCCATCATCATCATCAGCCTGACTACGCCCACTGCAGGGCAATGGCCTTTCCCATGTTCGCCAATCAAACCGTTCCTGTGCTTTCTGCTGCCACGTTATACTTGCAAACTTGTTAATCCCATCTGCCCACCTAATTTTCTGTCTCTCTCCCACGCGTTTGCCTTCTCTTAGAATCCAGTCAGTTACTCTTAATGACAAGCGGTTATCCTGCCTGCGCCCATGTCCATTTCTTCTTCTTCATTTCAACTATGATATCCTTAACCCCCCGTTCGTTCCCTGAACCATTCTGCTCTTTTCCTGCTTCTTAAAGTTCCACCCATCATTTTGCTCTCCATCGCTCGCTGTGTCGTCCTCAATTTAAGTTGAACCCTCTTTGTAAGCCTCCAGGTTTCTGCTCCGTAGGTAAGTACCGGTAAGATGCAGCTGTTATATACCTTCCTTTTGAGTGATAGTGGAAGACTACCATTCATGATTTGAGAATGCTTGCCAAATGTGCTCCACCCCATCCTTATTCTTCTAGCTATTTCACTCGCACGGTTCGGGATCCGCGGTTACTACCATTCCTATGTAGACATATTCCTTTACAACTTAGTGTCTCGCCACCTATTGCAAAGCGCTGTTCTCTACCGAGACTGTTGCACATTACTTTAGGTTTATGCCTATTAATTATCAGACCTACACTTCTGCTTCCCGTGTCCAGTTCAGAAATCATGAGCTTCAATTCGTCCCCTGAGTTACTCATCAATGTAATGTCATAAGCGAATCGCATTAACCCTTATCCCTAACTATTCCCAATCTAGGGCTCTGAAAACCTGTAAGCACGCGGTGAATAGCATTGGAAGGACTGTGTCTCCCTGCCTTACACCCATCTTTATTGGGATTCTGTCACTTTCTTTATGGAGGACTCTGGTGGCTATGGATCCGCAGTAGATTTCTTTCAGAATATTTATGTAGGCTTCGTCGATGCCCTGATCCCGCAGTGTCTGCATGACTGCTGATACCTCGGCTGACTCAAATGGCTTCTCGTAATCTATGAAGGCTATGTGTAGGGGTTGGTTGTATTCCGCACATTTCTCTATCACCTGATTGATATTATGAATATGGTCTATTGTTGAGTAGCCTGTACGAAATCCTGCTTGGTCCTTTGGTTGATTGAACTCTAATGTCGTCCTTAATTGTATTAGCTATTAGTTTTGTAAATAGCTTGTAGACAACGGAGAGTAAGCTGATCGGCCTGTCTATTTTTTTAAGTCCTTGACGCCCCCTTTCTAATGGATTAAGATGGTCTTGGCAATCTTCCAAGATTCTGGTACCCTCTCCGTCAAGAGACACTTCATATGCAGGGTGGCCACTTTTGCTAACACAATCTCTTCACCATCTCTCAACAGGTCTGATGTTAGCTTTCTTCATTCCCTCTAGAGCTTTCTTTACTTCCCCTGTGGTTACTGGTTGGGTGACAAATTCCTCTGGGCTATTACTGCTTCTTACGATATCATCCTGCTTTTCTCGGCTGCTGTACAGATCTCTGTAGAACTCCTCCGCTACCTCAACTATCCTATCCATATTGGTTGTGACCTTGCCTTCCTTGTCCGTTAATGCATGCATCTGATTTTTGCCTATGCAGAGTTTTGCCTTCCCAATTTTAGGCTTCTTCCGCTCTTTACAGCAAGCTCAATTCTCTCATGTTATACCTTCTTATGTCGGCTACCTTACGCCAATGGACTAACTTCGAAAGGTCTGCCAGCTCTGTCTGTTGCATTTGAGGCTTTCATGGTCTGACGTCTCTTAATGAGGTTTTTGGTCTCCTGGAACAGCTTGCCAATGTCCTGCATAATGACTGTACGCCCGACTTCCGTTTCCCACTCCTTAATCATACTAGTCAGATTATCGTTCATTGCGTCTAGGCTGACGTCGGTTTTTTCGGTTAGAACCGCGAATCTATTCTGAAGCGAAACTCTGATTTCCCGTACGTTCCCTCTGAGCGCTAGCTCATCAATTGGCTTCTTGCGCATCAGTTTCTGCGTTTCCTTTCTCAAGTCTAGGCGAATTCGAGGCCTTAGCATTCCATGGTGAGATTAAAATCATCTGAATGCAAAAAATTAACACCATCCGAATGCGAAAAATTTACAATTTCGCCTACGTAGGCGCTAATATAACGTGCCGTAACTGCCAGAAACTGGAGAAACTCTAGTGTGCTCCTGAATTGTCTTTCATGTGTGTCGTTTAGTGCAAAGGTATCGTATGCACTGCGTTATTTATAGTGAATTTCTGCGCCTTATTAACATACAGAACATTCATTTTTATTGCAGATGATCTTTGATTTGATAAAAGACTTAAATGACAACGTCAATCGCCCCAGCTATACCATGTACTCATACCCACTCTTCGATCCTAATGATTTTCCTGCTTTCGGAGACATATTAAGGTAAGTCATTAGCAATTTGGCCCGGGAAATGTCGCGCTTTTAAATAAAATGACACAGATTCGTTTGCAGCAACAGACGTATGATTTCTGTCTTTCTGTTTTAAAGCCTTTTCTAAATTTGTGGAAGCAGTGAATACTTCAACTAGATGTCATAACGCAAAGCATGGTTTGTGAGTCTGCGGTCACGGTAACACGTCATCCCCTGCGTTTATCCATCGGATTTCTCACAGTGTCCACTACTTACTGTCTCTGTTCGTTCTTCCTAAATAACCACAATTTCAAAGAAGCAATCCTAGTGACTGAACTCGATGAAGAAGTGAGGTCCTGATACTATTGTTCAATGGCTGGTGCAGACTAACTTGCAATCTAAAATTTATCTTGTCCGGTAAAAACCAAAGAGGCTCAGTGACATAGGTCACAGCTGTGACACAATAGTGCAGATCCGTACGTGATGCTGCAAGAGCACAATGTTGGATGGAGCCTAGCAATTGATCGAACGTCAGACACTTCACTCATTAAATGCGACCACAGCGATCCTTTTGGTTAGGCTTAGTTGTCGCAAGTGAATAGATGATGCGAAGCGGTATAAATGATGGCACACTTCGGCATTTTAGACGACTTAAGACAACTCGTAGCTTTGAAGGAGTACTGACACAAATTTTAAGAATTTTCGGATTGTTGCTCTAAATGAATGTACTGGTGTCGAGAAACCATAAGAGCGTCGTAGTGCATGGGAATGCATTGGATATATGTTTAATACCGCAACCATAAAACAGCAATTTTGGTTTCGGTATCGAGGGGGGCGGCTTCTCAGTGACGTATCAGAGCAGTGTGACGTCACGGGAAGACAGCAACTGGCGCTGTACTAGCGAAAAATCTGTCGTCGGCTCGTGGTGCACGCAAACAACGATGAGTTAATTGCCCTCCAGTGATCTTGACAGTGATTTCTGTGATATAGGCTGCATGACGGACGCAGAGCTCACGAACTCAGAACTAACTTGACTCGTCGTGATATTGTCCATTGCAATGGAGCTGGCTTGCAGATGCTCAGCGACGAAAACTTTAAAATCAAAATAAAATATTTTATACGTGTTGTCTGACTCCGCTGTATAGAGAGCGTTGGCAATGCATACCAAGGAAGCGACAAATGTCCCTTTTGCGATGTTCCGAAATCGTGTCAGTACTCCTTTAAGGGAGGTATTGTTATTCAATGAAAGAGCACTGTTACCGCGGGCATTCATTATAGGCATTTTTTTTCTGTTTCTCGCACTATCTGATGATGAATAACCAAAGAATGAATTTTTATAGAACCAACAGTGAAGAAGGCTACAAGTGCAGCAAATGTTTAGTGTTGAATAACACTACACGTTTGCCTCTTTTCACGAAGCTTCACACTCCAGTAATTTCACTAAACTGTGCTCTACGATATAAGTTCCAAATTTACAAGTTAGGACGTAAGTAGTATTCTTGCGGCTACTTGGCTGGCCCCACCAACGGCTCGCAAACAATGCTGAAGGTCATCATAAAAGTATTTTATTATATTGGGAACACAGCAGAATGCGAACATATTGGAATATACCTGTCTTTATCCTGTACAGCACAGAAAGGTGACGCTAAATAATGCTGATACAACAATCTTCACAACTAATACTGTTAAACTACTCCTCAATGTACTAGAATGGCTAGAGACTCACGTAAAAAAGCTGTTGGGGAGAGAGCTAAGTCGCTTCAAAAAACAGCCCAGTACGAGACACCGCACAGGACATAAAAGATGAAATATGTAAACTCATAAAATCATTCATATTTATGTTCCATCGATTATGTAGGGCGTGTGACTGCGGAGAAGCACCACTTAGGAAACGGGGTGCTCCCCAACATAATATCAAACAAATAAGGAACCTGTACACGCGAAGAGTCTCTGAACAGTCAGGGTGCCAGAAACTTGGAAGAATGCTAACATCTTAATCCATAGGAAAAGGGACACGAAGGACTTGAAACATTACAGGCCGATCATCTTACAGTTCGTTGTCTAGAAGCTAATTCCAAAGAATATAGGTAATAAAATTAAGACATCACAATTCAACCAACCAAAGCACCAAGCAGAATTTCGTATTGGCTACTCGACAACAGACCATATAGACACCATCAATGAGGTGATATAGAAATGCGTGGAACATGACCAACCGCTATATATACCCTTCGTAACTATTCATCGGAGCCCGAGATTGGGAACGGTTAGGAATACGAGTTAATGGAGAGTAGCTTAGTAACGTGCAATTCGCTGATGACATTGCATTGCTGAGCAACACAGGGGACGAATTGAAACTCGGGATTACTGAGTTCGAGAAGCGAAGCCGAACGGTGGGTCTTAAAATTAATACGCACAAAATTAAACTAAAATAAAATTAGACTCAAATTAGACTAAAATAACTGAAGAATAAGGACGGCTTGGAGCACATGCGGCAAGCACTCTGAAATCACTAATGGTAGTTTAGCACTATCCCCCAAGAGAAAGGTATATGGCAGTTGCATCTTATCGGTATTTCGCTACAGAGAAGAAACCTGGAGGCTCAACTTAAATTGAGGATGACACGGCGAGTAATGCTGACAGGCGTAACCTTAAGAGTAGGTCAAGCAACACACGGGTGCTAATCTCATTCTAAATCAAGAAGAAATGAACATGGGCAGGTCACGTAGTATTTAGGCGAGATAGCTGCTGTTCATTAAAAGTAACAAACTGGATTCCAACAGATGAAAAACGTGCTGGAAGGCAGCAAGTTAGGTGGGGTAGATGAGATAAGCAAGTTTGCGGCTACAACGTGGTAGCAGCAAGCACAGGACCGGGCTGATTGATGGAACATGGGAGAGGCCTTTTCCCTGCAATGGGCTAGGCAGGCTGCTGCTGCTGCTGCTGATGATGATGTTAACGATGATGGTAACAATGATGATAATGACGACGACGACGACACGGGGAGGAATGTCTTATAGAATTGCTTCTAATGTAGATAGGTTTAAGGATACAAAATCTGTTAGGCAAAGGTGTAGGTTCTACTCCTGCGTCACGTTTAACTTAAGCTCAAAATATTAAGCGAGGAACAAGGACTTTTTTTAAAAATTGGGACGTAGGACTGAAAATTTTAGCAAGAAAGGTAACGAATTTACGACTTGCAGACAAGACTACAATAATTGAAGGAAATATCAACGACTTAGAAACGCTATTTTAGAAGATAAATCACAAAGCGAAGCTGATTATCCGGTTTTAAGAATGAGAAAGCCTAAGGTGATGAAAATATCTCAAGCGCAGACTGCTCAGATGAATAACTACGTAACAGATGTGTTTTCTTAAAACCCAGAATTAATAGTATGACGGATATAGAAAAAACCCTGGCTGACCCCCTCCGTCATAGGAATCGGTATAACACGAAAGTGAAACGCGTCTTCGCAGAAGTAGTGCTAGCGATATATGAGAGCTTCTACAATGTCTATTGGTGTTTGACAGCTATAGCACCGTTTGACGTGGACACACTCACGTTGACGCCTAGTGGCAAATCTCCATCACGACGACTAACGCCCATGGTCATGAATTAACCGTTGTTGTAGCTGAAGTTGTCAACATTATATACCTGTTACAAATAAAGGAGGAAGAAGGGGCGACGGGCACGAGCGACAGCCACGAGCGCTGGCTCGCTCAGTTGTTCCGTTGACCTTGGAATGAGCCAGATGTTCGGGTCCGGGTCTCCTTCTTCGTTTCTCAGACTTCGCTCTGGTGCCGAAACCCACCCGGTCGTCTGGCCCGACTTCTCTCGCCTCGATGTCGCAGCAGGCTGCGGCATCGCCTTCGCCCGGCTCCCCAACTTCTCTCGTATCGACATCACAGCAGGCCATGACTTCGTCTTCGCCCGACCTCCCGACTGAAACGCCTGTATGTCGCATCGCCTTGCCCAAGCTGGACATCCCGAGCGTGGCTTCGAAGCCACAGCACGCCGCCATTCCAGCGTCGACTGCAGCGTCGGTCTTGCCCATTGCACAAGTCCAGGCTACACAGGTGGGCTCCCACGTGTCTGTCGACATCCCAAAAGCTTTCCTTCGTCGGGAGCAAACTATGGATGCAGGACAGAACAACGACATGTTCGCTAAACCGCAGTTCGCCACGGGCCAGCCTATGCACAACTTACCTCGACCACACCCACCCCTGTTGAAGAGCTTTGGGTACACGCCGAAAGACCTGTCGCTGTCCACGCGATCCACGGCGCTTCGGTGCAAACACTCGTCCGGAAGGTACGCCGTTGAGAGTTCGGTGGCCAAGGGAAACCCCGGGTGCACCACACACATCGACTACAAGGCCCCGGTTTCCCACGGCCTGTGCTGCAGCTTGGCAAAGCTGTCCTACTTCCCAGACCAAGAAGGCGAACGCATGTACTGCCCGTCACACAGCAGCGTGTGCCTCCAGGACTTGGCCCAGAAGCAACAGCACGCCGAGCCCCACTTCTCGCCCTACATGCGCCTCAAGCCCGATCCTGGCGGTAGGGTCTCGAACTCGTCTTTTTCCAAGCCGAAGCAAGTTGACAAGCAGTACTGTGAGCAGCAGCGCTGCTACGAGCCGCACTCGACCGGGCAAATGCACCCCATGACCGTGTACGACGCTGCCGAATACCGCAAGATGGCGCCTAACACCACAGACCTGCGCTGGATCTACAATCGACACACCGCACAGCTTCAGCACTACGACATGCACAAGATGAAGGAAACCGGTGGAAACGAGGACTCTCGCGAACCGGGACACAGCGTGAACGACAAGTCGTCGGGAGACTCCCGCGGCGATGTCTCGAAAGACGCCGCCATAGCTCAGACTCATGCACCCGAAGACGTTAGCTCCATGTACGTTATCGTTCGAGACGTCCAGACAGACACCGACACTCCTCTGCCGCAAACAGTGCATGTGGACAAATCTCCGATGCCTTCGAAAGCGGCCAAGATGGCCCTCCGTGGCGGGGTCGCTGCACAACTGAACCAAGGTGCCTCGGGATCATCGTCATCCTCGTCGAGCGAGGAAGAAAAAGAATCGTCGTCGACTTCGCAGTCTTCATCCAGATCAGATGCTACTGCGAGCCAGGCACACGTTCAGGACTACCAGACTCCGGAAGTGGTCAAGCAGCGCATAAGCGCGCAGCACCTGGAGAAGCTGGAGATGAAACGCCAGCAACAACTGAGGATGAACGTGACTCCCAAGGAGTGCGCAAATCAGATAACCTCGCGAGTCTACGAAAGCAGACCAAAATCAGACTCTTCCTACTACAAGAAGCGACGCAAGAAGTGAAAGGGGCAGCAGTATGAGCTTTCGCACCGTGTCAAGGTGACCAGTAGTTCCAAGCATGGAAGCAAGCACACGGGGCTACGGAGCGAGAAGCAAAACATGGCAGAAAAAGTGACAGCGATTTGCTTCGGACAAAACAGTCAGAAAGGACCAGTTCCCGCGCAAGACAAACCACCGCCTCCCCAAGCTTCATCGTGATTGGCAAAGCCCTCGATTGCCGTCGTGTAACACCTCCTGAAAGACTCACTGAATGCTTATTTTCTTCGAGCCCACGCAACTGTGCCGGGCGCGGGAGTGACCCCATCGGTCGCGGGGTGCAAACTGCAAACTATCCGGAACCTTTGCGCATCCACGAGAACCAGCAAGTTAAGAACCAGCGACATCGACAGTAACTAACGATGCAGAATCGCCAGCATCTTCAGCAGCGGCACCAGCAGATACAACAGCACAGCCTGACCCAGCAACAGTCTCATCAGCAGCTCCAGCAGCCACCCGTTGAATCATCTATCTGCCGACTACGAGGACTCAAGCCAGCTCATGCCTTGGCACTTCCTGCTTCGCCCCACAAGGCTTCTCTCCCCGTTTACTCGTTTGCGTATTGCTACCAAATGTTGGCCTTAACTTCTGTCGCTGTGCATCCGAACTTTGCCGCGAATTTGCCGGCCGCGGGAGTGTGTTACAAATAAAGGAGGAAGAAGGGGCGGCGGGCACGAGCGACAGCCACGAGCGCTGGCTCGCTCAGTTGTTCCGTTGACCTTGGAATGAGCCAGACGTTCGGGTCCGGGTGTCCTTCTTCGTTTCTCACAATACCTGCACACAGTGTATCGTGAATCCAGCGCAAAGACACCAACAAGCACGTAATGAACACTGGCACTCGATATGCGTGTCTTCAAAGAGAAGTGGTACTTCAGAATTGTGGTGAATTGGGCCTGTTGGTTGATCATCTTAAACACTTCGTAGCGCAGGGAAAAACAGACACAAAGAAACGACACCAGACAACATACGAGCGCTCGTATGTTGTCTGGTGTCGTTTCTTTGTGTCTGTTTTTCCCTGCGCTACGAAGTGTTTAAGAAGTGCTACGGTGTGCGCTCCTGAGTATTAAGGTAACCTACTCCTGCGCTCATGCATCATGCTGCGCTTCAACAACGCGGGAGGCAGAGGTTCGTAGCTTGAGCCGCGAGCGCGCGCAGGCGTTCTACGTCCGGCTGGTCTCTGTCTCGCTCCACCAAAGCACGACATTCGCCCGTCGACATCGCTGCCTTGCGGCCGCGCTCACTGCAGCAGTTTGATTAATCGGTGTTATCGCACCCGAAGGAGACGTCGTCCGAAAAAGAGCCGTCACACGCTAACGCGAAGCTAAAGGCAAAGGGCATAACTATATCGGCGATTCTCCGATGCAAGCGCGGCCAATGTTTTTCACTGCTATCGAGACGCAGCTAAAGCATGGTCTCCGAGACTAATCGTTCGCTATCAGCGCTAGTAAGTGTCGTGCCGCATTAGTTCTCTTCCCCGCTCACAGGCGGTGACACCGACCCGCCACGCCAACAGAGAGCACCGTGCGAGAGAGAATGTGTGAGAGACACAAGGCGCGTTTGCAGAGAGCCTTGCAACTGCTTCGATAGGTCAGCCGGTAAAAAACCGGGCGCCCTTCGTCGCGGGCCAAGAGTCACAGGTTCGATTTCCGGCGGGGGGAACATTTTCATAATAATTGTTCTTTCTCATTTGGTAGCGTTAATTATATATACGTCATATCCGTAACGGATATGCTTGGTGGACCCCGGCATAAAACACTTTCGTATTAATATAGTTACATACACTGACAAAAAGAGAGCAATGGCAGTAGTTTTAGCGATACTTAAAAACTAAAGCGTCAATCACAAAACTGAAATTCTTGTAAACTAACTGCTATTTCCTATGGTATTTCCACGACTTCTGGACCTTCGGTTGGTGTAAAGGGTAGGAAATATTATTCAACTGTATGGAGCTGGCATAGAGTTTTCAGAGGGTTATCTACAGCCAAATAAACAAGTGCGTGAAAATATATACATACTCTTCCTTCAATGGTGCCACAAAATCTACACGAAGTCGCGTCCACGGCTTCTCCGAGAATTATTACGGCCTAAGGTTTTCGGATCCCATCGAGGGAAAGGGGCTTTTTTTGTTCACTTTAATTCCTTTCGATTTTGGTCAGAATCATACACCGTATTTAAACACAAGAAATTTATTCCTTGTGCGTTCCTTGTCTTAATTAACTTTACTTTCTTGTTTCTGTCAGTTCGTGAACACGCTGCGGCGTTCAAGTGGTTATGGTGGCCAATTGCTGAACCGGAGCTAGCAGGATAGAATCTCGGCTGCGGCGGCCGCATTGTCGATGGAGGCGAAAATGCTTGAGGCCCACAAACATAGATTTAGGTGCACGTTAAAGAACCCTTGGTGGCCGAAATATCCGTACCCTCCAATACGGCGTCTCTCATAGTCATACGCTGCTTCTGGGACCTGAAACCCCAACAATTTTTAATATAATTCATTTGGTAATTATCAGTCAGCTAAGTAACACTCAAAAAGTACTGCTCTCAATTTTTATCCTTTTGGCGTCCATTTTCATGTTTGAAATAAAGAGCTTAGCGCGAGGCATCATACGCAAGCAATAAGCGGACGGCCTGTGCATTTTGCCGGTAGATATTGCTCAGCAGAGCATCCTCACTTCAATTTCGTCACTTCTTCGCCGCGCGTTACGGTTTCACGTATGGAAAATCAGCTGCACTTGCGCGCATCTAGTGCGCTTGGTTTTAATATTGCATGTGTTGGGGTTACGTTGCAAATTGCGCCACGTTTCCTGGAAATCTGAAATGAAGGCGATGCCGCAGGATGTGACGCCCCACTATGGTACTGTGCGATTCCCTGCAGATTCTATCACGGCTAAGATTATATACTAACTAACGAAGTTTGCCTTAGTTTTGGTGAATAACTTTAGCAGAGGCAAAGTATTTTAAGGCGTCGTAGTGCTAATCTACCAAGAGGAAAGGAGCCTAGCTGTCATATTTTACTTTAGACAACACTATATTGACTATCACAAGATGTATATGTTCCACGCCCTAGCCACTTGTCTGCTGGCGTATTCGATGAATTCACATAATGCTATAGTACTATTGGGATGTATGAATTGAAATGAGTACTACATCACGAGATTTTGCAGCAAATAGTCACTTCTTATATTGCAGCGCTACTCCAGTGGACATATTTATCGCCGAGGGTTATCACGCGGCGGAAGACACCGCATACGACGAATGCCACATGATTCCACCGACCCTCTATAGCAAAGAGCTTCTCGCGCCTGACCTGTACGCCTCGTACCCCGTCCGCCTCGTAAGTAATTCCTTCAGTCATGCGGCTTTATTAGCGCCAGTGTTGCATTTTATAGCCTGCGAAAAAACCTGTTAGCAATTTCGTGTCATAACATTAAAAAGATATAGATATTTATGTATTCCATACCTATATCAAAGGGAATGATCAGAGCAATAGGTAGGCAAGCGCGAATGAGACAATGGACGAAGAACACTCAACACAGACGAGCGCTGTGAACTGACTCACCCACATGGGCTCCGGAAGTATATCTGATGTGTGGGCGCGACGACGTCTGTGGGCCGATGTCGCATCGTATATATATATATATATATATATATATATATATATATATTGTGTGCGTGTGCGTGCATGCGCTCAACCTTAACAAGAAAACGATATTATGTCGGGAAATTTATCACCAATGAGGACGAGGTTTGCCTATCTGGATTACGAGGATTAACCATAGACATCAGACTCTGCTCAGGCAGAGCTGCGAAAAACGCCGCCACCAGCGCTCTCATCGCCGCCCTGGCCATTACTGGGTAGAGCAAAGAGAGCCGTCCGCAAGCGAATGTGCATAGGCCCCTATAGAACTCCTCTCTTTCGTTGGTGTTGAGGCGCGGTTTCCTGAAAATCAAGGACCTGGAAAGCTTCTTCCGTCAATCCACCCTCGCATCGGAGAAGTAGGAAGCTCATCAAAGCGAACTGCGTGTACAATGCAAAAGATGTTTCAGTTATTTCGGCGTACTGCAACTCGCGAGTGCAAGCGAGCATCGCATGACATCGAGTTCGAGGCACTCCGACGTGCGTTCTGTAACGCCTAAATGCGTTAAACTTGGGCATATACAAAGTGGTGAATTACATACAGGAGCAATGTATCTTACGATTAGTGGTACGAATTCTACAAATGGGAATACGTTTGTGTCCACTTTCTCGGGTGCAAGCGAAGGCAAAACCGTGGCCTCCAAGATAGCTCCGGAAATCGCGGAGACCACGGGCAAGGAAAACCTGACGATGGTCACGGCCAACATTTTGCGATTTACTTGTATGACGCGCGTGTTAGCATTTGCTAGTTAAAGCTGGAACTTTGAGCCTTCAGTGCGTATGTGCGCGATGCTGTGCGGTGACGACCAGTTAAGATTATGGGTGGTCGCGGAGTGCGCAATGTTTATCGCGCGCTTCGCCAGTCTCCATTTAACTGCTGCTCGGCGCGCACCGCGGTCTGAGGCTCTGCTGAGCTTCATAATCAAGGTTACCACAGTTCTATGTCAAGGCTGCTCAAAACAATAATAGGAGACCCACATTATCACACTTTCTCATGCAACCGGCTTTGGAGAACGCGAGTAATTCGCTTGCCCAACACATTCGCAATGGCCCGTATCCAGCGCTCTCGCCGTTCTGCTTCGTGCAACAGCTACGGAAATCGGTAAAACTGAAGTCTTTTACGTCCGTGGAATGTTTTCAAGTGTAACTTTCCTTCTTCGACGTCTGATACGCACAGCCAGTTAAGGACCTTAATGGGACACTAACAAGAAACATGAAGTTCAGCTGAAATGAACAGGGGCATTGAAAATTGCGTGCAGTATTGGTTGGGTATGAAAAGATGACTTATTAGTGGAGATATTTACAATCAAAGACAGAATATCTCCTACTAAGTTTCTCTCGCCCCAGACTGCTGAAGCGATGTCGTCACGAATCTGATTGCTCTCAGCGAATTAGGAGGCGCCACGATGCATCACCATGTTTGCAAAAGGCCGCTGCATAGCCGCGGATTTCGTGATTGCCACGATGGATGTGGTTGCAGACTTTGAACCTCGCAGCGAAGATATCGCCATGGAAACAGGATTCCATTTCAGTGGGTCTGAAATGATCCCCCGTGCTCTCGCGGCAGCTCTTTCTGCCTATGTCTGGCAGCAACCGACGGAAAGGGAAGCCTCGTTTTCGTTGACGGCATGCGAGGCGTCCATTTGCTGAATACTGTTTATGTACACGCGTATTACAGTTCTACTATCCATATCTTTTTAGTGTTATTGTTCGCGAGGTCCCCCACTGGAGATACGGGCTCTGCAATCGTTGTGACGTGCTAAGTTGGATTGCTCTAACGAAGGGAAGCCGGCGGCCTGAGCGTGTTTTTTTTAGTTTCGCACTTCAATCAGCCTCGTTTCACAACCAGTTCATGCGCACTGGCATCTAGAAATATCAAGAGCTTGGATAGTGTGACCAATGTTTTCGGTGGCATGGAGCTTTGGTGCTATGTGCACAATTAATGCACCACGCATGCAGAAGATCAGAGTGTAATTTCATATTTATGGTTTTACCTCAAGCATAACGAATATCACGATGCATGGCTCATAAAGCTTATAAACGGCAATAAATCGAAGTCCGGTGCACGTGTGCGCAGCAAGCACATCCTAGAAGGCGATTTTTGTCAGCCGACTAGAAGCGCGAATGTTAATTTAGTGAGCAACAGTGAGCGTGCACGTGGCACTTTCCCCTTCCAGTAACGATGCCCACACCTCCAAGTCTTATTCAAAATTACTTCGGGAGAGTCATATAGTCTTCTCCCATTGTTACAGAAGCTGCCACTCAAGCGTCGCCAGCGCGAATTCGGTGACGGGAATGACAGCAGGTTGGTCCGTTCCGTACGCAAGTAGACGCAGTGAAAGGATCGGAGACGAGTTTGCAAAACAAAACAACAGCTTTTATCTAGCTGTTGCGGCACAAGCACTCTAAATACAGCACTTCAAGTAAACTAACAATGTACAAATAGAGTCAAACAATACGCTTACAAAATACATAGAATGAATTAACGCTTAAACAAACAATGGAATAAAATTAAACTGTAAAGGCGTGAAAGTTCGATGGTATAAACAGGTGAAGGCATACGTGAGATGACCGGCAGCATTGCGTCCACGACGATCGGATGCGAGAAGTCCCGAAGAGTTCTGTCACGACTGCGATGTCGGTGGATCCGAGTTGCAACGCCGATGTTTCCGGGAGCTAGTGCTTGAAGGTGATCTCAGGCAGGTTGAGCTAACATAAGATTGAAGTCCCGATGCCTACGTTGCAGACGTGTCTCAAGTAGGCGAACGGCTACGTTTAGGTGACCAGCCGATACAAAGCGCACACGAAAAACTTCTAGAAGGGATACTTGTTGATCTACTTCTACACCATGTTGGACAAAAAACTAGACTGATTAGCAGACCGATATCCTGCGCTTAAATACCCTTCGTGTCCCCTCACTCTCTGGCTGGGGAAAAAGAGACCATCGACATGGGTCCAATCATGCTCATTGCATTGTCACAACGTCCGGCTTCAAAATATTGACGACGCCGTTTTTTAATTAAGATAGGTATCTCCAATAATCAAGAGAGACCACTCGTTTAAGGTGACTGCGTAGGCGGCTCGAACACGTGCAGCTCCTTCCGTGGGAACAGTACCATGCCTCGGTTCTCAGCCGAGCGTTTTGCAGTCAAATCTTCGGGGCCCACAGCGGCTTTCAATATACCTGCCGTGCCGCGGTACTGAACAAAGAACCCCCTTCGGCAGCAACATCCAAAGAATAAAGAATAACACCCCCTTCCGCTGCTCTTCGCGGCTCTAAAAACAACTATTTTCACGTCCAAGCCGGCGGGCCGGTCAGCGGGGTGGGCGCGGCACGCGTTAATCGGCAAGACGATAGGTCGAAAAAGTGTCATTCCGTGACACCCATCCTAAGCACGCAGATTGGGGAACATGAGGAAGGATCGGTACATCGTGAAAAAGTGAGAAGGGTGGAGCACACTTTGATAGAAAAAAGCAGTTTGTAAGCGAGTTTCTGGTTTAAAAAAAAATCTGGTTTTAAAAAAAAAGAAATGAAAATAAGAAATCAACCCTGCAGGAAAGCCTATAATAATTATTTTTTAATCGTCAATTCGTCCCGACGTCTGCCCACGAAGGCTCATCGTGTGCTTGGAGGTTGACAATGCCAGAAGAGTGCATAAAGAGCTTCTGATCGCAACCCCTCCAGCAACAAGACCTTGGGCCGCGCTGGAAATTTTTAATTGGATACGCGCACTCATACAAACACATGCAAGGGCATAAATGAATGGGGGTCAGAACGCTCTAATAAAGTTTCTGGCTCCGTACCAGGCAAGTTCGCGGTTAAAATCGTGCTTATGTGGGTGAGGCTTACACCGACCATTCTTATCTCCTTTTATCTCATTTCTTTTCACGGGCTTGGATAGCAACAGAGAAAGAGGGAAAAACGAGAGGCATTCTAAAGTCGTGGGGCTGAGATGTGCTCGGGCAAGAGCTGCAGGATATAGCGCCAGCCTTTACCTCCTTGATAACCACTTCAGGACGGAATATACATTGAACCAGGCGAAAACGGGCAGTGCTGCTTACGCAGACAAAGCACCGGCAAATAGTGTCAGAAGTCACAGACTTCCAGAGAATTTTGTCTCGTTTGTTGAAGGAAGGGAGCGCCCTTTACCAAGTCAAAAGAGTCTGTAGCTTCACGGGTGATTCCGGGGAAAATGAAAGCGAGGGAGGGGGGTGTTGGAGCAGTAGTGTGGGGGCATGCCCCCACTAGTTTTAAACCTGTGGGGGCGACGGCCCCCACTGCCCCCTAGGTTCTGGAGCCCCTGCTCGCCCAGATCAAAGTCTTACTGCAGTGATGAGAACCGTTACTAGTCAAGACAACAATACTATCGTTCAAATACCTTCTTTCTGCAAAGAATCCCCGACAAAAGAAGATGTTTCGTAGGTGCAAACGCATACAACATTGCTAAGGACTTAATGAAATGTGCGTATGTATTCCTCTGTAAGATGGCTCGAACGGCGGCACGGTAGCGCCGTAAAGGCGCGCTAGGTTACGCAACAGAAGACCTCATAACGAAACTTTGTTTGGAAACAATATTTATCAATGGGCTTGCACATAAACACAAAATATGTCTGATGCGTTAACAGCAAAGTTCGGCAAATTCACTTATGAATTGACTCCCTCAGACTGAGATCGAGCCGTGAGTCTGATTTTGAATGTGTCCGTGTGAGTAATATTCTGGTGAGACTGAGTCCGAGTGACTCCGGTAGAGAAAATTTTAGTGTACTTGAGTCCAAGTGAGTACGGTTGAGGAAAATTCCGGTGAGTCTGAGTCCGAGTAGCCGCAAGCGCAAAATATATTTTTTGAGTGAGTGAGTGAGCTGCACAGTTTTCTCTCATCTATGAGCCTATCTACTCCAGCATTACGGTCAGCCTTATGCCAGCTCATGTTTATACTCACGTCTAGTTACGTCTACTCGCACATGCTTCAGCGCACTATCGTTCATACGCCAGCTCAATATTCGTTGCTCAGAGGCGCGGGTTTTGAGCCCGACCACCCCAGGTCACCCACAATATTTTTCACTGAAACTTGATGAACATATGTCGTGGGAGTGATCCCTTTCAATAGATATGACGTTACTGGATTGCTACCTCTGATAACTCGTATTCGAAGATACAAGATCAAAAGATAAGTAGAGCACCGATTATGCGAGATATTGGCGTTCAATAGAAATGGCATCACAGTCGAGAAAGCTATTTGTACGCTATCGGACTCATCATGCGACCAACGCAGACTCACTGAGAATAAGATCGAGCCGTGAGTTTGAGTCTGTGTTAATCAGAGTGAGTAGTGTTTTGGTGAGTTTGAGCCCAAGAGTGAGACCTATTGAGGAAAACTTTGGTGAAACTGAACCCAAGGGCAGAAGACGTATGGTTAGCAGGAGTCCTAACTAGACCATTTCCACAGATTATACATAATGGAGGAAGCTCCAGAGAATTCAAATTCATTTCTTAGATATCTTTACAATATACCTAAGTCAAATCAGCAGCCTTCAAAGAAATTGCAATTCATTGTCGAAAACCAGGAGTAGAAACAAAAATTCTTATCTCCCGTGTGCCAACAGGGCAAAGTCACTCTGAGGGTCACATTAGTACCTTGGGAAGCTTGATACAAGTAACTTGACTCCCCTACCTGTGGCACTTGCTGTTGTCATGATTTTTTATCCTCTGCGGCAATATGTATTGGAGAAATTTTTTTCAAACTGATACAATATAACTTTAGAGAAAACATACGATCTCATGGATTTTGCACGTTTCTGTGAAGGTATATCAAAATTGCTCGCGCTCAAAAAATTCTCAACGGAGTCTCGCAACATGAAATGCGTCAGTGATTAGCGTAGCTTACTCCATTCCTCGTGTGAAATGTAGGGAGTTCCCTTCACCGTCCAGCGTTCCTTGTTCATGAATGATCACTGAGCAGAAGCACAGTTTTTATAGCGAGAAATCGATGGGAAATTCCGGGCAACTTCACTCGATAGCTCGCCATATCTTTCTGTCTCTGAGAGAAAATTTTTGTGTTGAAATTCTGGCACACTAATCCTAGAATCCTAATCTACGCCATGCAATGCGTATCTTACTTCGAGTAATAAGTTGTTACCATATATACCCTACGTAAATAATAAGAATTGACGCAATGCTCAATTACAACCCTCGTTTGTATTATTGCTACAAGGCCGATTCTCAGGAAAAACCAAGTAGCTCGCATACTGTATGTATGTGCTGCATGTCCCAGACGCATTTTTTTGTAACTGCCCATAAATAAAGCAAGGAGTTTACAAGAGCACCGATCTCAGTCCCTTGGTATAAAATGTGCAAATTTTTCAATAAAGCACTTGTGATGAGTAAGGGGCGCACGAGGCACGTGCCGAAGGTATGCGAGTGGTGATGGTACGCGGCGGGTGGAAAGTTACCCGATGGTGTGCTACACTGCCACGTCCATGCACGCGATTGGTCGACGAAGGGCGCGTGGCACGCGACCCGAGCCGTGGTCGAAGAGCCGAGAGAAAAGGAACGGCATTGTTCGGTGGAGCGCCGTAGGAAGAAGTTGGAAGAGGTCAGCGTCGCACTTGCGGCAAGCAGCGGTAGGTCGGTTCCGATGGCAACAGCGTGAGGCGGGAAGCAGTCCTCGACTTGGACAAGCGACCGGCGAGGCTCCCCTGGCTTGCAGCAGCCTCACCACGGCGGTTTCCGGCGTACCAGCAGCGATTCCACTTCTTGACCAGACGGCAGGCCTTCAACCGACAATCCCCAGAGAGTCAAGTTCAGGTGGATCGGGTGGCAAGGAACGAGGCCTAACCTTGGCAAGCCCGACGAAGACACCGACGGCGACCGGAGTACAAGCGAGGGAGACGAGCAGCGGGGACACGAGTCGACGACGACGACTGTGAGACGTCTCCGAGGACTTCCTCGACGTGACTGAGTGAGCCTTTGTCTGACTTTGTTTCGCGCGGACCATACGAGCAATAGACGTTCGATTCGGGCGCGAGACGTGTAGAGTCATAGTGGCCAGACGCGACTTGAAGTAGAGTTGGTTTTAATGTCAATGGCCGACTAGTTTCTGTTTCGGTTTGTTGCCGATTTCTGTTGTGTGCATTTTTTAGCGTTTATTGTCTCCGTCCTTTCTTTGTGCGTGTGATAAAGTCTGTTTGCCGTGCCACCACGGTCTCCCGTCTCTCTCATTCCGATCCCTTGCAAGCGCTCCCGAGATAATTCGTGACGTAATAAGTGGCCCCCTTTTTTAAGAGTTTTTTTTTCCAAAAAACTGCTTCCTTCTTCCTCTCTAGGGTTGCGGCCTTCAGTTCATCTTGTGACTCTTGATCATTCGTGCGCGAGCTGGCTTAACACCTTCCATCGCCGCACTTCCTCACTTGTCACAACATCACATCACAACATCACAATTCACAACACCGACACAAAGATGCTCAGTCATTGTTCACATAGTTCATTGTCCCTAGCACTTGTCTTTCTCTACACTACTTCAAAACATCATGATGACCCCCTCCTTCGACACTTTTTCGGGCCGAGTTTTTGACAAAGTGTCTTACGTCTTTGTATATTCCTGGCCAAAACGCTTCTCTGGCCACTTCCCTGCGTAGGCTTGTAGGATCTGTATTCCCATTTGCATAGTGGTATGCTAAGATGGCCTGTCTAAAGCATGTTGGCACCATCAGTTGTCTGATTACAGCTCCATTTTTCCAAAACTTTCGAAATACCAAGTCTTTGCTAGATTCATATGATACTTCATCTCTAAACCCTTCTCTTCTCGGTTTACTTCCGATCCTATTTATTGCGTACCTTAGGGTCCTGTCTATTCTCTGCTCTCTGGAGAGATCCTCCAAGGATACCCCTATCTGCTGTATACTTGTCAATTCACTCTCGGGTTGCCTTCCACTACTCTCCTTAACTTCCGAGTTACATGGGCTCTTCTTTTTCTCCTCTTTTCTGATGCCCTGATCTCCTTTCTTGGCATAGATACCCCTCCACGCTGGGTCATCCACCCTTCGCACACCCGGCCTATTTCCCAAGATCACATCGTATAATGGATCTTCCATGCACTTGGCCGTGATTTCTCCTACAAAATAGGGTGTATCTAGCCTTATCTTAGCCTCTGATAAACTCCTCTTTGATCCATCTGCAAATACTACATTACCCGTTCTTCCCGTAAAATCTCTCTTGTTCACAAGGCTTTTCCTAACTAACACGGTGTCTGCCCCCGAGTCTCTCAACACAGTTACCGGTTTGTCATTTACCTTGCCTACCACCACGGGCATATCACTTCCTGCCGACATGTCCAACACAGTGCTAACAACCTCTGATTTTTCTTCGGCCTTGACTGCACATGCCCGATTCTCTCCAGGTCTACTCCTGCATTCACTAGCCTTATGCCCCCTTTTTTTGGCATATCTGGCAGATCACTGGCGATTCCTGTCGACTACTGTTAGCTCTGCAATTCCTCGCTATATGTCCGAATCTGTTGCACAGAAAACACTGCTGCTGTGCCCTTGGCTTGCTAATAGGAGCCTCACTGGTGGCCTCTCCTTCCTTCGGGTTATTGCTATCCCCCCTTCTCTAAATTGTTCCACCCTTGTGCTTCTAAAAAGTGGTCCGAATGTTTGGCCATCTCCTCCACCGTGCACAGCTTTCTTTCTCTTAAAAATATGGCTAATTTGCTGCTACACCGGTTCAAGAACTGTTCAGCTACTATTCGATCGCGGACTCCCTCGTACGTCTTATCAGTCTCAGACAGTTCCATCCAACGATCGAAATAGTTAGCCAGCCGGCACACAAACTGTTTCCAGGTTTCTAAATCCTCTGGTTTACACGAGCGAAACTTCTCGCGAAACCCTTCGGCGGTTAGCCGGAACCTCTCCAATAAAGTCTTTTTTACCAGTTCGTAGTCGAGAGACTCTTGTGCTGGCATGCGGCCAAACACACTCAACGCCTCCCCTACCAGACAAAGACTCAAGGCATTGGCCCACTCGCTTTTCTCCCAGCCTTGCCCCACTGCTATCCTTTCAAAACGATGCAAATAAGCATCAAAGTCGTCCCTTCGCTCATCGAAGGGTGCCATTAACTTGCGAGGGCAGATCTGTCTAGGTCTGGGAGTAGCCGACGCCGTCGTGGGGGTACTCGCGTTACTCGCAGCGTCGCGTGAGCACGCGTTTACTTGCGCGAGCCTCAACTTGAGCTCGAGGATTTCTTTCTCGCGCTCGTGCTGTTCACGCGCGAGTTCCCTTTCTCGCTCGAGCTGCCTCTCATGCTCTTTTTGCGCGTTTTCAAAAAACTGTTTCGTCTCCTCCTTATCCATTCCTACGTCCTTGGCCACGGCCGCCAACTTCTCCCAATCCATCCCTGCAACCCCCGACGATACGTGACTGGGCCTAGAGATGGAAAAATCCTGGCACAGGCTCGCCACTTATTACTTCACGAATTATCTCGGGAGCGCTTGCAAGGGATCGGAATGAGAGAGACGGGAGACCGTGGTGGCACGGCAAACAGACTTTATCACACGCACAAAGAAAGGACGGAGACAATAAACGCTAAAAAATGCACACAACAGAAATCGGCAACAAACCGAAACAGAAACTAGTCGGCCATTGACATTAAAACCAACTCTACTTCAAGTCGCGTCTGGCCACTATGACTCTACACGTCTCGCGCCCGAATCGAACGTCTATTGCTCGTATGGTCCGCGCGAAACAAAGTCAGACAAAGGCTCACTCAGTCACGTCGAGGAAGTCCTCGGAGACGTCTCACAGTCGTCGTCGTCGACTCGTGTCCCCGCTGCTCGTCTCCCTCGCTTGTACTCCGGTCGCCGTCGGTGTCTTCGTCGGGCTTGCCAAGGTTAGGCCTCGTTCCTTGCCACCCGATCCACCCGAACTTGACTCTCTGGGGATTGTCGGTTGAAGGCCTGCCGTCTGGTCAAGAAGTGGAATCGCTGCTGGTACGCCGGAAACCGCCGTGGTGAGGCTGCTGCAAGCCAGGGGAGCCTCGCCGGTCGCTTGTCCAAGTCGAGGACTGCTTCCCGCCTCACGCTGTTGCCATCGGAACCGAGCTACCGCTGCTCGCCGCAAGTGCGACGCTGACCTCTTCCAACTTCTTCCTACGGCGCTCCACCGAACAATGCCGTTCCTTTTCTCTCGGCTCTTCGACCACGGCTCGGGTCGCGTGCCACGCGCCCTTCGTCGACCAATCGCGTGCATGGACGTGGCAGTGTAGCACACCATCGGGTAACTTTCCACCCGCCGCGTACCATCACCACTCGCATACCTTCGGCACGTGCCTCGTGCGCCCCTTACTCATCACAGCACTCGAAAAAACATTATTTCATTTCAGCT
>JALIZH010020209.1:0-80000 GCA_030522465.1 Rhipicephalus appendiculatus
TGCCATCAGTTATTTTTTTGAAATTTCACTATGTTCTTTCTGCAATACATGAAAGTGTGAACCAACGGACGAGTGCTATTATTAAAGCAGTCTTCTTTGTTACGACAAATCAGAACTTGGCACAGTTTAGCTTACATCACTGGGACCCCGAAAATAATTCACCCTCTTATGTCCCAAGCACCCATACACGTTACGCAATTAAAACGAGATCGCCTGCTGTCCTGGCACCATTCACGCAGCTTCGTAGACGCTGCACAGAATTACGAGGAGCCACAGCGCCGGATAGCGGTAAGATAGGGCATCGAAGCTGGCGAGAGAGCAACAACCCCCCCCTTTGCTGCATGCAGGAAACAAAAAACCCCGAAAGTCATGCAGCTCAGCGCTGCTGCAGCAACGAACCGCGTATGCCCTTGAGCCGCCCATCGCACCCTCTCCGACTGACTCACTTCTCTTTTACAACCCTTGCGGGGCCCGCTCGCCGCCTTATTACCGTCTTTTATACGCTGTCTAATTTTAATTGTTGCTTTTATTTTCTTTAACGGCACTTTTCTCTCTCCGTGCACCGTTCCGCTCGGGTGCTCAGTGCAGTTGCTTCGTGATCAGCCGGTCCTGCGCTCGCGCTTTCTCGGCTGTGTCCATCAGCTCCCGCGCGTTGCAGCGTGGACTACATCCACACGGATATTTCATTGTCGTCTGCTGGTCCTGTGCGGGCTGTCGTCTGCTTCGAGGGATTAAATTCGTCTGCACCGCCGTCGCGATGGAGGTAAGCGCCTTTTGTCAGTGTACTTATAACACCTAAAGGTGTAGATTCGTTAAAATAGGCGTACGACACGCTGCGAATACGTGCGGCTCAGCTGTTCATTCGTACACCTCGAAAGGTGTGCACCATTTTTTGACGTGCTCCGCGTGCGTTTCCTTTGACGCGCGAAGATACGCCGCCGATTCACGGAAGTCGCTCTTGTCAGAAACGCTCCGCGAGTCGCCTACGTCATCTCGCAAGGAGCTCTGGGGAAGAAAGCGAAAGCGCATTCTAAATTCTTATATCTATTGCCATCGGAGAGAAAAATGGAACGACAAAAAAAAAAAAAGAAACCTTCAGCTGTAATTGCAGTTTGACAGAAATTTCGCTTCGTTGATACACAGTCCGGGAGGCAGCCAGCGCTCTGAGGAAATCTTAAGCGTGTGCAGGGTTCTTGAGGCGAAGGTTCTTCGCAGTGCCTCCCCCCTCCCTTTTAGTCAACGTACGGGGTAGACTTTGCGCCCCTCCTACCTTTTATATGACTAGGTGAGGGGTGACAGCCCCCCCCCCCCCCCTGCTCCACCTTTCCCGTGCGCGCGCCTATGAAAGAAATCATACCAGTCAGTCGTCATAGCATACTCTCTTGCTTTCTTGATACTTCGGAAATTCGTTCTCAAGACTTGCCATGAAATGTATTGTACTGCTGCTTCAACTAAGAGGTTCACGTAACATATATTGCACACGGAAGCTACGAAAAAAAAAAAAAAAAGTCATTTTACTCTTCTAAGAGCGGAGCTAAAGCCTCGTGTGTTGTTAACAGAAAGCTATCATCATCTTGAACGGCCTCTACGTTACATGGCATCTCGCGTCGCCTAGCAACGCGCTGGAGGAAGGAAAGTAGGAGGAGAGAAGTGACGTGGAGGATGACAACAAATAAATGAAACGAGCGAAAATTTCTTGGCGAGGCGGGATTCGAATCCGCGCACCCACAGTCCGAAGACTTCGTAACCATTCGGCTATTAAGCTTTTTTTTTTGTTCTTTATTTTGGCTATCCAAGAACGCTGGCAACTAGCATTTATGGGAACAATATGATTGCGTTGCCATGGGCGAGAGAACAAGAAAAAGAGAGAACGAGAAACAGAGAGAGAGAGAGACAAAAAAGGGATATAGAAACTGAAAGAGAGAAAAAAGAAAACATAACATAACATCAATTACTTAACGAGCTCTGCGTGCTGTAGGCAACCTAAATAGCAGAAATCGCTGTACGACAATTCACTCATCGTGTTTACGTACACCACGAGCAGATGAGCGATCTGCCGCAAGTACGTCGCGAGTTTCCGCATCCCCGTGACGTCACACTGTGATGAAACGTCACTCAGAAGGCGCCCCTTCCATATTGGAACCGAAAGCCTTTTTTTTATGGTAGCGGTAATAAAAATATATTGGACGAATTGCAGGCAACACAATACCGTTCTTAGAGTTCCCGACACCGGTGTTTTTATTTAAAGCAACAATTCGAAACTATTTATAATTCTTGTCAGTACCGACTTGATTGGGGAGGTCACTTGGCCTCTTTTGTCTTGTCCCTCAGGACTCGAATAAAGTTTTTTGTATGTATGTTTGTACTCCTTTAACTGTATCTTTAAAATATACATCTAGATATGTGCGAAGTCACGAATCGATTGACTCACAGGTAGTCTTTTAAAGGGACCGACAACTGGCCAGTACGTGTCATTAGATCATGGTAGCAATGAGAAGAGGGTTAAATATAGTGACAGATTCCAGCATCCTTTTCGCGTCGCGAGTAAGATTTATTTTTTAAAATCACGTTTAAAGGTAACAAAAGCCGGACTGACGCTCAACCTAGAGGAAGAGCCTTCAAGCTGCATTATGGAGTCGATCGCTTTGCTGTACGTAGACCTGTTTGATGCTGTCCTGTCACGCGCGCCATAATTAGTCCTCAAAATTAGAGTATGTATATTATTATCTATCCACGCTCTAGTCAGTGCTGCTTACGAGGTAAAAGGAGTTGCACGGTTAGAAGCGGCACTGCCTTCGTGGCAGCCAGTGGAACACGTCGAGCCGCGGCGCATGCGCGCGGAGTGCGCGCATGCGCAGTACGCCGCCACGCTCGAACACGAACCGCTCTCGCCCTAAGTGCGGAGCCTTCTTTGCTCCTCTCTTTCATTCCTCCTCTCTTTGTTCCTTTTCCTGCTTTTCGGTTTTCTTTCTGTCTTTCTTACTCTGTTTATTTCTATTTTTCTTCTTATTTCTCCCTTTCTTTCTTTCTCTTCCTATTTCTCGCTTGCTTCCTCTTTCTTTTTTTTCAACTTTTATACGTGGTTTTGCCTGCGTTACACCAAGCGACGACAGATTACGACCGCATACATTGACAGTATACGACAGCCGGGGCCCCCAAGTGTTCCGCACTCACAAGAAGATGGCCTTCGCCTTCGAGTCGCCTTAGGCGAATGCATAAGGGACAGCGTGACTTTCTTTTTCTTAGAGAGTGGGACGAGTGTTGCCTAACGATAAAATATAGTACACGGTGAGACATGACGCTACGCATGCAGTGAAGAGAAACTAAACCAATAATCGCAGAAAATCGCAAAGCGCAAAAATTCATCGCGCCGCAGCCTGTACTGCACGAACAGTAAAATATTCCGAGTGATTTTTTTTTGTAAAAACGTGCGGTATACAAACATTAATGCCAAACAAGCCTGTGGCACACTTCGTGTCTCCTTTCAGTCGCAAGCGAAAGCGCGACAGCCGATGCCAGTGCAAGTTGTGCGCTACGAAATGTTCCGAGAACTTGCTCCACTTTGACACTCCGACAGTCGGCGTTGTGACGACTTCCGACATCCGCTGTCGAGCGGTGTGTCCTCGATGGGCTTCGACTTTTTCAGTCTTCCGGTTCCGCGTATCCCTTCCTGTGCTACTTGTAATTGTCACTTCAGTGCTGGGCGCAAGCTTGTAACACCGTTGTCGCGAGACCACTCTGCGACGCTGTCGAATCTCTCGACCGCTGCTGAGAGCACGTGTAGGTTGCTCGACGGCGTGACTGTGTCCGCTTGTTCCAAGCGCGCGACTCATCTCGGAGACCCCACAAGGTGCGTGGCCAGAAATTTATTTCACAAGGATCGATCTGACCCCCCCCCCTCCTCCCCCGTATGTATGCTCGCGCGTGTGTTCGTATGTGTGCGCAAAGACATGTACACAATTTAAAAGTATAGGGGAGGGAGTTGACTCCCCACCCCACTGCCCTCTTCAGCTACGCCAATGTCCCACATTGCGCATGAAACCCTTAACAGTCGACAAATTCAATCCCTATTGGGCTCGATTGATTGTGATCAAAACGGAACTGTTTCACACCCGTATTACCGCTTTCATAGGGGGCGAGATCAAATCCCGGAATTATTTATGTAAAGGCGAAATGCCAGACGCCTGTGTGCTTAGGTTTAGGTGCGGATTAAAAAACCCCAGGTGGCCAAATTACCGGAGCCATTTGATTTTGGGATGCCAAATCACAAAAACTATTATTATTGCTACTTTTCCTGTTTCATTCCATAGCTAGTATACAAACTACGGGAAATGGGACAGTGTAACATAAGTCAGCTCAGGCATTCGAAATTTTAAGATTTATTGAACGTGAGCTCCTCGGGGGTGGCCTAGGCCCAGGCCACGCATTTGCCAGAGTTTTAGGGGCGAAGCTCCTTAGCGTGTGGGTCTGTCCCTCCTCTGTAGTAGTAGTAGTAGTTGTTGTAGTAGGTATCGCGTAATAAGACCCGAGCCCTAGACCAAGACGACCATCTTTTTATTCTACTCCTCGTGCTAACTTCTTTCTTCTCGTCTCCTTGTTGCCGCCCGTCCGCTATCATCAGCAACATATTCCCAAGGGGCCAAGGCGATCCCTTGGCAGTCAACTCTTGCTGACTTGCTTCTAGAAGATACACTTTCTGAACGGGTCGGTTGATTGTTTGACCGGAAGCTAGTCGCAGGGTACAGATGCGCGCAATACCGTCCTTTCCCGGGTGCACAGAAAGAACTCTGCCCAGCTTCCATAGTAGCGGACGTGTGTTGTCCTCATGCACAAGCACCACGTCACCTTCACGTAGCCGAGGTAGTTCACGAGAAGGCCCGTTGTGCGCGGATCGCAGTAAAAGAAGGTAGGACCGCTTCCATCGGACCCATAGCTCCTCTGTGAGACGCTCCCTGTAGCGCGCGCGGCGGAGCAAGTCCTCTCTCGTCGATGACATGCCATGAGAAACGCTGGCTTCTTGCGGAAGGCATATCACGCGTCTTCCGAGCAAGAGGTGGGCCGGAGTAAGCGGTCGCAGTTCATCCGGGCTACTGTCAACATAAGTAAGAGGCCGGCTGTTTATTACGGCTTCCACTTCGCAGATCACAGTGGTGAGGGCCTCGGCGTTGAGACTGTTGCGCCCAAGTGACCTTCTCAATGCGTCTTTTGTCAATCTTATGAGGCGCTCCCACCAGCCTCCCCACCAAGGAGCCTTCTCAGCAATAAACTTCCATTTGATCTTGATGTTAGAAGCGTATTCTTGCAGAACTGGCAGAATCGTCTTGAACATTCGCGCACAGGCGTGGAAAGACAGTGCGTTGTCCGAGTAAATGGTGTCGGGGATTCCACGGCGCGATACAAAACGACGGAAGGCCAAAAGCGTTGTTGTCGTTGTCATGTCGGTCGTCAATTCCAAATGAATGGCTCGAGTGACTGCACATGAAAACATTAGTATGTATGCCCTTTTGCTAGTAGCAGTGGTGTCACGCGTGTAGAGGGGCCCACAGAAGTCCAACCCAACGACAGAGAACGGACTTGCTTCAGTGATTCTGTCTCGTGGCAACGGAGCAAACGGTGCTGTCTCAGCTACAGGCTTATGGCGTTTGCAAGTCAAGCAATTGCTTAGAACCCTTTTAACAGTCTGTCGTCCTTTCATAACCCAAAACTTCTCTCGAAGCTCGCAAAGTGTGGCGTCTACTCCGCTATGAAAGATGCGCTCATGAGCAGCTGAAACAATAAGATTAGTAAATGCGTGCTTGGCTGGTAACATTACTGGGTGCTTCACGTCCAAAGAGGCTGCTAGCTCCTGCAGGCGACCGCCGACACGAAGTAAACCACCTTCGTCCATAAAAGGATGCAATCGAAGAACTGGGCTTGAAGATGGTAGCCTTCTTCCTGCGCGCAGGGCTTGCACTTCTTCGGAGAACCTCTCTTCTTGAACCCTTTGCAACCAGTAGTGTTCAGCCTTGTGAAGCTCTGCTGCTGTTAACGGTCCGGCAGTGGAACAATGCTTCTTCATCGCGTTTCCAGCAAAGCGGTAGACCCAACCTGTGACTCTTAACAGTCTGTTCAGGCTGCTGTACCTGCTTACAGGTAATATGGTGTTCGAAACAGAAACAGCAGGGCACACTGACGTTTCTTCTGACCCTTTTTCGAAGTTGTCGAATCCGTCTGACGATTCAGTACGCTCAGTAGGAAACGGTTCTTCGGGATCATGAAGCCAGTTCGGACCATGCCACCACAACGTTGATGCAAAAAGATGAGGCGATGACACCCCTTGTGTAACGAAGTCGGCTGGGTTGTCTTTTCCGGCACAATGATGCCACTGCGCCTGTGATGTTAGGCCATGAATTTCGGAGACTCGATGACGTACAAACAGCTCTCTTTTTGTAGGAGTGCTCCGAATCCAATGCAGTGCTACGAGGGAGTCGGTCCAAAAGTGAACTGGAACAGAGCTTAGCAATGATACTCTCTTGATGTATGCACACAACCTTGCGCCGACGACGCATGCTAAGAGCTCCAGACGCGGCAGCGAAACATGTTTCAGTGGGGCCACACGGTTCTTGCTGATGAGGAGCTGCGAGTTGCAGGTGCCGTTCGGTGTGCGCGCACGTACATAGATGCAGGTACCATAAGCTCTGGGGCTTGCGTCGCAGAATGTGTGTAGCTCGATTGATATCATTGCAACCAAAGCCACGGCAACGAGCATTGTGAGGTCGGAGGCTATAGTACCGAGCGCCGACGCCGGCGGTGCCAGCACCTCAACACGCAACGAGGTTAGTGACTCTTCACCTCGAGTAGCAGATGTCACACCCAGTCAAGGAACCATGCCGCGTCATCGCACAGTGGTCCTGCCGAAACTACAGATCCCGACGTTTTCCGGCGCACTTCGCGATTGGCAGACCTTCTGGGACCACTTCAGTGCCACGATCCACCGTAATGAGGACCTCCTGCCGATTGAGAAGTTTAAGTACCTCCTCTCGTATTTGAGCGGCGCCGCGAAGAGAGCCATCGAAGGCATTAGACTCACGGAGGACAATTATGCGATCGCCATCAGGACCTTGACGGAGCGATTTGGTCGACGCGACTTGCTCATCAACGAGCACATCGACCACCTACTCGCCCTACCACCAGTCAAGTCTTCGGCAGATGTCGACAAACTTCGCCTACTCTACGACAAGGTACAATTTCGCGTCTCGGCACTGACCGGTTTGGGCGTCTCACCCGACCAGTACAACGTGGTCCTCAACCGCGTCCTAATGAGGTGCCTGCCTGACGACCTCGCGATCCTCTACCGGCAGAAATCCAAAGAAGCCGCGCAGGATACGTCCGGTATAGCGACCCCCGAAGAAAGAGCTCGTCAGGCTGCAGAAATGCTAAGCTTCCTGCGCATTCAAATTGAAGTTCGAGAGGAAGGCAGGCCAGGACGAACGCCGTCTGCTTTCTCGCGGTTACTGCCCGAAGAAGATGTCGAACCTCCGTCAGAACCAGTGGGACATCTGCCAACGGCGTCCGCACTCGCTGCCGAATCTGCTGCAGTTACGGGAGAAGCTTGCCCCTTATGCAACGATTCTCGTCACACCGTGGAGGAATGCAACGTCCAGCTCTCGGCGGATGAAAAACGGGCTCGTTTGCGCAGTGCTCGGTGTTGCTACCGTTGCGGCAGGAGGAATCACGTGGCACGTTTCTGCCGACGTGTGCGGAACGTCACGTGTAGCAAGTGCCATCGTCGACATTTGACGATCCTCTGCGAGTTGTTCCGGCCAGCTGCACTAACCCGCACAAACGCGACAACGGTTGCTGAGGACGAGCCTCGCATCGCTGGGCGAGGCACGAACACGCCGTCAGTGACATCGGCCCCAAGCGCCCTGAGCGGAAGCAACGCCGTTCTTCTCCAAACAGGACGAGTCTGGATCGAGTGCGGGTCACGAAGGCGTCTCGTACGCATTCTCCTCGACAGCGGCAGCCAGCGCACATTTATTCGCAGAGATCTCTCAAAGGACCTCAGATGCCCGGTCATCGGAACCGAGGAACTTTCCTTGGTCACGTTCGGCCACTCGAAGCCCCGCGAAGTAATGCGAAGCAGAAGAGTAGCTTTGACTCTTCGAGGCCAACGTAGGGACGTAGCGGTGACCGTGGAGGCCTTGGAGGTACCCGAAGTGTGCACGGTAACCAGCCCGCCGATCAACAGCACAGTCTTAGAGCTTCTGTGCGACAAGAACTATGATGTTGCTGACAACATTCATCCCGACACATGGAACCCACACGAAGTAAGCGTCTTACTTGGTTCCGACGTGTATTGGAAAGTGGCTACAGGAAGGATTGAGCGCTTGACTAGCGACCTGACGGCTGTGGAAACGAAGTTCGGTTGGACCGTGCAGGGAACAATGGAACTCGCAGGAAGTTCACCTACGAGCGCTCTCTTCCTGAACTGCAGCCCCATTTCCCTTCCTGACTGCGATCCTTCGGCGATGTGGCGTCTCGACGTCGTCGGAATCAAGCCACCGACTGAGGAAAAGGACAAGGCCCCGCCAGAACTTGAGGCATTTGAAGAGAGCATCATCAAGCTAGACGGCCGCTACCAAGTGCCGCTGATGTTAAAAGATCCAGGGATACCTTCAGGCAGCGACAATCGAAGGTTAGCTGAGCGCCGTCTGCAAGCCCAATTAAACAGGTTTAAACTACAGCCCGAACTCCTGAAGCAGTATGACTTGGCAGTCAGAGCGTACTTTAACGAAGAGCACGCCGAGCGCGTGAAAGAAGAACGACTGCCAAGGGAAAATGTATATTACATGCCCCATCATGCAGTCATTCGCCAAGACGCAGTCACAACAAAACTTCGGGTTGTGTTTGACGCTTCCTCGCACGCGCTTGGCCATCCTTGCCTCAATGATGTCCTGTTCAAGGGTACGAAACTCGGAGTTGACATTGTGCAGCTGCTAATCGCCTTCCGATGTCACCCTGTAGTCCTTATTGCGGATATCAAAAAGGCATATTTGCAAATGCTTATTCGACCAGAAGACCGCGACGTGCTGCGATTCCTCTGGATTGACCGGTTGCCCTCGGAGGCTGACCCATTTCCACCTGTCGTGACGTGGAGAATGACACGAGTCCCGTTCGGAGCCTCATCCAGTCCATTTTTGCTAGCAGCCACCATTCGCCATCACCTAGCGGTTTGTCAAGAACGATACCCGGAGACTGTAGCATTACTGGAGAAAGCCTTTTACGTCGACGACCTCATTGTGGGTCTTCCGAATGTGGATGAAGCTGTAACCGTCTACAGTGAAGCGCGCAAGATATTCTCGGAAGCCAGCATGGAACTGCGCAAGTGGGCTTCCAATTCCCAGGCTTTGCGAAAACTCTTCCTGCGAGACAAGGTTGCCATTGAAGACGAAGCCGGAGAGAATACCCTAATGAAGGTCTTAGGTGTACCTTGGGAACGGGAAAGTGACCGAATTATCCTCACGGTGCGCGAAGCGTGTGACTTTGCGGCGAACAAACCTTCGAGACCCGTGAGGCCAGCGCGACGAATTTTTGTCCCGACACCCCGTTCTATAAGCGCAGCCTTCGAAGCAGCCAGAACATGAAGTGCAGCTGTACACAACCCTAACGAAGGCGGCTTCGAGACTCTCAAGACCGTATAAGTGATTAATATACTGAATCCTGATCATGCAAGCCTGCCCTTGGTTCCACCAACTGTGTACCTGCCTGCCTGAAGAAACTTCACTATGACGGTGCATACAAGATTCGCGAGGCCAGGATGCCGATTCCCTTTGGTACCATCTGCCCAGGAGGCTTTAAGAAAGCTGGACATCGCCAGCAGACGTATCGCAGCGAATGCCCTAATAACTGTAGCAACATTAGCGACAACCTGAACCACTAACTACTCAACTCGATTCAAGCCAGTTGAAGATTCTGAGAATACTCTAGTTTCGACTCGGCATGTTCATTTGGCGCGGGCGGGAATGTGTTGAATATAGAAGAAAACGACAGCCGCATCGAGGGTATAGATATCATCATCATGGGGATTAAGATGTTCCATTAAAAGAGAAGAAGACGGGGCAGCCGGGGCGTCGGTCTCATTTCTTTACAGTAGGTAGGTAGCCACGTATAGTAGAATGTACCCACTCCACGTGATAAAGATGACGACGACGCAGTATAGTGGAATGTACCCACTACACGTGATAACGATGAAGTATAAGCGCGCTCCAGTATAGTGGAATGTACCCACTACACGTGATAACGATGACGATGACGCTGATGACCATGAAGTGCGTTCACTTTCCAACATTTTAGGGGCGAAGCTCCTTAGGGTGTGGGTCTGTTCCTCCTCTGTAGTAGTAGTAGTAGTAGGTAGGTAGCCACGTATAGTGGAATGTACCCACTCCACGTGATAAAGATGACGATGACGCAGTATAGTGGAATGTACCCACTATACGTGATAAAGATGACGATGACGCTGATGACCATGAAGTATAAGCGCGTTCCAGACCACACATTCTCTTTCTGCCATGGATGAAAACGATCGAGCTTCGCCCACTCATCATCGTTCACTTCGTGGATATGGCATGATTTTTTAATAAAGTTGTTACCACCACCACGTGAGCTCCATGAGGTATACATCAAGATCGTCGATGGCACTAAGATGGCGGTCAATATTTCTTGTTTTAAAATAGTTTTACAAGGCAGGCGTAGGCTCACCGGCGTGGGGTACCCGCAAGTAATATTGACCGCCATTTGTGAGACGATGTTTCAAAAGCTGAAGAGCAGTAACTTCAGCAGGACCTCATCGTATCACGACGATTCAAGAAAGCCTCCTGCCGTGATCCCGTACGTTCATGGACTATAGCCATTCCCTCAAGAAGATCGCCGACATGCAAGGCCTGAAGACAGTGTTTCCGGCTCCCAACAAAGCTACAACGATGTGCCGCAGGGCAAACAATGACAAGAAGGAAGAAACCTGAGGAAAGATGCCCCGCACGCAATACGCGCCATGCCATCAAGCTGTTGTGTATCGCATTCCCTTATCATGCAGCCGGGCTTACATTGGCCAAACGAGTCGATGCCTTAATGCGCGGACAAAGGAACATGCTGCCTCGTTGAAGACAACAGCACCTTGTGGACATCTAGCAGTCCATTGCAGGAACTGCGCACGCCAGGCCTATCTCGATCAAGTCTCCGTCATTGCAAAAGGGGGCAATAAGCTCAAACGGGAAATAAAAGAAGCCATGGAAATCGAGAAGGAAGGCAGCACGTGCGTCAGTGCAGCGTCAGTGGTTCTGATAAGAAACGAAATCTCATATCTCTGTGGCATGTAAAACACAAGTTCGTGGAAGCGACGCCAGGCGCCGATCACTGTTAGATACTTGTTGGGGACTGTGCACGTTCGGTTACTTATTTAGCCGCGAACAAAGAAATACAGTTTCAGTTGTTAGTACAGCGACGTCCGTGTATGTCTACTCTTTGTCCCCCGTATCCAGTTCCGCTGCTCAAACCAAAGTTAGCTGTATTAGCTGCCCCAAAAGAGTTTACAACGGACTCAGATCGCTCCTCTAGCTTTCGCTGTCACTGTGCTGCGTGTTTCCGCGCAGGCCTGGCGTTTCTTCCTTCCTAGGAGCCCGGGAAGCGGACTTTCACCCGCGTGCTTAGCATCGAAACACTCCTGTCGCTACAGGCAACAACGACGCTCATGCGTGAAACAATGAAATGCAAGAATGAAATGTGGCAGCGCGAAATGACAAATGACATCGATAAAAGGTCAGATTTCCACCTCAGATTTCCACCTCTGATCTCTGACAAAGCCGTGATCGAGGGAACACCAGTTATTGGAAAATGGCGCATAAAAATACGCATGTCAGTCGCACCTTTCGGGGCCTGTTTCGGTACATCCGCATTTCTGCACTCGCCGGCGCCGGGTTTTTCGCCACCGCCGCCACTGGAAATCTATAACTTATACGAACTTCGTTTGAAACACGGGAGCTGCGTATCTAACCTCGAGTACAGCTTGCCCGAAAATATTTTGTGGCGAGCGCAATGCAAATGATCTGAAAAAGTGCATGAACTGTGCCTCGAAACCGAAATAGTAACATATAATTACGCTTACCTTGTCGGGAATACTTGCGTAGTCATGTGCGACATTCTCCGCCCCAACGGCCGCATGACTGCAGAATGTTAATTGTTCATGAGTATTGATCAACCAAACAAGCCGGTAATCATGGACTGACGAGACCGCTAAAGAGTTGTAGACCAGGACTGTTTCGACTGATACTCACCCTCTCTCGCGTTTAAGTATTCAGCTTAAGCTATTCAATTTAAGCAACCACCGTGTACTTAGATTTAGGTGCAGGTAAAGGAACCCGCCAAACGGTCAAACGCACACACGGACACACACATACATGACGAAAAGGAACGACACGTACATGTAGCGCGTTCCTTTCCGTTATGTGTACATTTGTACGTTTAGGAAACTTAGTATGGATTACCAATATCTTCAAGTATATGCGCTTTCAAATTGTATCATGGCTTTGTGACGTAAGACCACAGAACTTAATTTTAAAATACTCAAGTTAGACACTCCTTCTGCCTGTATCGCACTCGTAAGGCAACTAGAGGTTTCCTCGGGTTAACCTCCATGTCTTTGCATTTCTGTCTTTCTCAGCTTTCACGTATCTAGATGCAACCTTAAGCCATGCTATTATATAAGTTGCAGCGCGCGTGAGGAAAATGCTGAAGTGCAGTCCTCGCTTGTTTTCGCCAGCCGATAGCGAAAGTGGAGCTGTTATCAGCTTCGCAGAGCGTACACGCTTTAAGCTAGCAAGGCCGTATAGGTCTCGACTTTGTATTTATAGATCCATGCTGCGCAAGTAGCTGATGTCTCGCACCGTGAAAGACTGCAACGCTGTAGCACGCAAACCTGGACTGTTTGCAAAGCATCTTTATAAGCGACCGCTTACCTACTGAGAGAGAGAAGCGCTTCAAAAATCCACGCATCTCCACGAAGTGAATGATGACGAGTGGGCGAAGCTAGGTCCTAAGGTCCCTAATGTCTACGTTGAAGTTGCCGACTACTATAAAGGTTTTGTGCTTGTAGGAGCTTTACATTGTTCTGTCAAAATTATGATTGATATTAGTGTACTGTTGAACCTTTTTTTGTATCTCACATATGTTACCCGAGCGTTGCCCCATATAATGTAAATTGAGTGACATAAAGTGACATAAAGAGTCGACGACAAAGCTCGGTCCTAAGGTGCATAATGTCTACGTTGAAGTCGCCGACTAGTATAAAGGGTTTGTGCTTGTAGGTGTTTTATATTGTTCTGTCACAACTATGATTGTTGCTCGTCTATTGTAAACATTTTCTTTAATCACATACACACATATGTTTGGATAAAGCAACGGTTTTCCAACCACCATGACAGCGGACAGTGAGCGCCGACGACAAAGCTAGGTCCTAAGGTCCATAATGTCTACATTGAAATCGCTGACTAGTATAAAGGGTTTGTGCTTCTAGGTGTTTTATATTATTCTGCCACAATTATGATTGATAGAAGTCTATTGTTAAATCTTTTTAGGGGATCTTATACGGTGCAGTGCCGTGAGCACGGGCACCACACAACGGACAAGCTTAGACCCTAGCGTGCTTCGCCCATAAAAAGCTGGAGATATTAGCCTGGCTATTCGCCTGATATGCTACTCCTGGTGCTGAGTGGTGATTATGATATATACACCGATAATCACATAACAATACAGGCAGCCCCCATCTCCCCCCCCCCCCCCCCCCACCACACACACAGAAATTACACTGTTGACAAAGTTTCGTTACTGCTCGTTGCCCGCAGGAAAGCCCACAACACTTTCGTGGCGCGTAACGCACAGGTGGTGCTTTGCGATGGGCCCAGAATATGTCGCAGTTCTAAGCACGAGTCCCGTTGAAGGTTTAATGCCGCCTTCAGAGACAGTCTCTCTGGGGCGTATCGCCTGCAGTCACACAGAAATTGCAGCAGGTCTTCTGGAACGTTGCATTGAGTGCGTAATGGTGAGTCGGGCAGTTTAATCTTGCTCTTATGGCCAGTGCTTAAGCGACGGTTATTCTGATGTGGTGCAGGCGTGTTTCCTCTTGTCTGCTAAGGTCTCGCGGCATATCGAAGTCAAATGATAATCAATTTTGTAAAAGAGGCCCATAGATGGTACTTGAAGAAAGCCAGCAAAAAAGCACGGGACACGAGAAAGAGGCAGACGCAAACACCGCTGTCTCGTGTCTCGTGCTTTTGCTGGCTTTCTTCTAGTAACATGAACCAACTGGCACAGATATCAACTCTTCTGCCAGTAGATGGTGAGTTGCATCTGTCCAGAGGGATTTGCTAGAAGCTCCAAGCGTATACCGAGATGGCTGTTACCGCGTCATTTCTCACGAGGCATCGTGTCTACCTCTGGCAGCGTGGTGAGCCTGGACGTTGCCTTGCAATCCGCAGTGGGCTGGTATCCATTACAGAACAGTGCGGTGATGCAGCTCGCAGGCTTTGTTGCATAGATCGACATCTTGACCGCACAAAAAAGACGAGGACGGAGGGAGATACGACGACACGGGCGGTAAACTTTCAACTCGTTTATTCATGGAAAGACGTATAAATATATAGCAAGTTATGACATGCGCAGACACAGTTGCATCCGCTCATCAGCCTAGCGGGGCAACCACTTATCGAAGAATCGCATTTCTGATTCGAAATGAATGTTGCATAGGCGTCTGATGTCCATTGCGAGTTGTTTGTGCGTGCGTAAGGACTTCAGAGACTTCAGGACCATTCTTGAGTCGGTAAAGGTGACTCAAGGCTCAGCTGTCTGGTCTACGATGTAATTAAAAGCAGCCCACAGTGTAGCCAGTTCAGTGGTTGTAGATGAAGCAAAGTGACTCAGAGTGGCAGAGATGATGCCATTCGCAGAGGAATCCACAGCCACACATCAATGACAGATGATGTAGGTGTAATAGATCTGTCACTATAAATGTGATTGTGAACCTAGTAGCTGTTTTCTACATGATGTAGAGTAAAATATGTTATTTCTGGTCTGGATGTACGTCTCTTACTCTGGAACCCAGTCACGAAAATGACAAGTGACCGCGAAGGAATTTGCCACGACGGGTTACCTAGTGAATCAATTCTGTGACGCCGGTGACTGTTTATGCGAGTAACATTTCCGAAACTGCACCTCGAACTGAAGGCGTTTTTCAGGTACCGGCCAAGGTAACCAATGTTGGGTTCATGATTCAAAAAGGCGCAAAGAACAGGAGACACTAACAAAGAATACATGGCGTCTGTCTTCGTGTATTCTTTGTTAGTGACTCGTGTTCTTCGCGCCGTTTTTAATCATGAAACCATACCAACTCGCCCAACTATCCGTGCTACTGAACCAATGTTGGTAAATACTGTACTCGACTCATTTTGATTCAGCTCGTTATAGCTATATGGAGCCATGAGGTGGACCCCAGTACGACGCCAGCAACCTGATTTGTGCTGGTATGATCTCTGCCAGGCGCGCATTCCAGACATGTCATATGTAGAGGAAATCCGTTGGCCTGTATTCGCCATCATCAGCGAAATAAATTTTGATGCTTATCACGTCGATTTTAGAGATGGCAGAATTACTCCTAAAACATAATCACTTTATTTGCTACCTATTTTCTAGAATTTTTTTAATCTAGTTAAACTCATGACAGATTATCACTATTAATTCTCGAAAACTAATGAAATTATTTATAAATTACTTTCACCAATAAAGTTATCAAAAGCAACGTTATATTCAAGGCTTCGAGTTCGAATGCTACCCGTCTTTTCTACGGGCATGCTTATAGTTCCCCTCTTGAGGTTTAGTACTCGAGTGAGCTTGTCTTTGTTAATTTCTTTCCTTTTCTCGTCAATTTTTTATACCTTAATGAAAGTGGACATGACAGGTCACAGTTCATAGTAATTGGGAAAGTAAGGAGTAATTTTCTTAAAATCACTCGACTGACGTAATTAATTGCATTCCTTAATTACCAGCCCAAGAAAGTATTTTTTTTATCTGGGGTTTAACGTCCCAAAACCATGATATGATTACGAGGGACGCCGTAGTGGAGGGCTCCGGAAATTTCGACCATCTGGTGTTCTTTAACGCGCACTGACATCGCACAGTACACGGGCCTCTACGCTTTTCGCCTCCATCGAAATGCGACCGCCGCGGCAGGGATCGAACCCGCGACCTTCGGGTCAGCAGCCGAGCACCTTAACCGCTACACCACCGCGGCGGACAGCCCAAGAAAGTAATTCATTACATTATTCATTACAGCAAAAGTGATTTAATTACAGCAATTTCATTACTGCTGTCTCTGGTCTATTTACACCGGCACATACAACCATCTGACGAAAGGTGCTATCGATCGCGCACCTCAATTTCGGTTATTTGTGGTGCACACATAGGGATAAGTGAAACAGCAAAATGCAAAAAAAAAAAAAAAAAAAAAAAAAAAAAAAACGTGATCGAGAAATATCGACTGTAGAGCTTGCGAGTGGGTTCCCAAGACATGATCAAGCCTTCAAGACGACATTGGAGCATTAACTGACTTCTTAAGGCCTTCACTTTACTGTGAGTACTATTCATCTTATTTTTTTAAATTAAGGAATCAATCAGCCGTTTGTTTAACATGCCAATGAGCGATCCTAAGGTATCAGAGACGACGCACGCGACAAAGGCAGGGAAGTAACGTAAAAACGCGTATGCTATTTTGTTATGTTTCGCTGAATACGGATAAAAATATAACTTAGCAGTTTTGGGCGGGTTATGATACCATGAACGAATAGTAGATCAGCGAGATTACGCCTACAGCGAAGTGATGGCAATAATCCAACAGTGGTGGAACAAGGTAGGGAGTCATTTCCAGCGAAGCGGTGTTGGAAATTTTGCTGGACCCGCTCAGCCGTGTTGCTGCTGCATTTTGGGAATGTCATTCCAGATCACAGACACATTCGCAAGTTGAGGAAGGCATATTGTTAGGTTACCATTTACGGAAGGTTGTGGGAGAATTGAATTCTTCAGATATTCTGCAAGCAGAGCCGAGAGAACGAGGACCCCACATCGCTTAGAGATAACTTGTATTTTGCGATGTTATACGATGTTATACTTTTTTGCGATGTTATACGTATAAGTTTATTTGATATTCTTTATGCATGATTGTCTGCCATTCCTGCTGCTTTGCCGACTTGTGAACGGGGTCGGGACCTCGTCAAGCTCTTGAGCTTTTAGTCCTGTACTCCTCCTAATCAAAAGGAAATAAAATGATTGATTGATTGATTGATTGATTGATTGATTGATTGATTGATTGATTGATTGATTGTATCGAAGAGACCGTTGATCTCACAAACCTCGCACAACGATAGAGAATTGGCACAGCACGAAAAATATACGCTTGCAGTTTTGCGAGGGAAGGTCACGATTTTGGTCTTATAGGAGTATTCAGGGAGAGGTTATTATACTCCAGCACCATTCAGCAAAAAGAAAAGAAATCCTATTACAGCACACGACAGTTGCTAACAATATCGTGATACGGCCTTCATATAAAAGGAATGAAGGATTCCGAATGGCAGAGGAAACGGCGCTAAAAAAAAAGTCAAAAAGAGGAGTGGTCCTAAAACTGACCACTGAGAGACCCCACTAGTGGCCTTGTTCAAAGAAGACGTTTGTTCATTTAGGGTAGCGTAGCATGGTCTACCACCAAGATAGCTGTGCAAGAGATTAGCGACTGTGTCATTGTTGAAGTGCGCAAGTTTAACCAGGAGTGAGTGGCTGACACGCCTTGCTAGTGTCAACCTGTTCTCTCTAAAGTACGGGCGTGAACATTTGCGTCGTGAAACTTGCAAGGTTTGTGGTAGTCGAGCGGCCAGTGAGAAACCCATCTTAATGCGGAATGAAAGAGGTTTACACAGCAAAGTTCTGGGCCCATGGTCAACAGAAACTTTCCGGAACATCGCTACACATGCACGAGTACAGTTTTTAGAAGAATCAGGAATACCAGAAATATACTGATATACAATTATTGTTCGCATTGTTAATTATTGCAAGATACTTCTGGTTAAATATTTCGCGTTGTATCTCGTTGTGCAAGGCAGCTGTGTTTAAAGTGCGGGCAAGTGCCCAGTGACTGCTGTGTGATCAGCTTCTGCAAGGAACATTTAGATGAACTCTTCTGCAAAGCGCGAACGTTTTTTCCTGTGTGTGAACATTGCTGTTAACTCGTGTACATTGTTTGTGACGGGGGAACATTCATTGTGTGAATGGACATTTTCGTGCGTGAATTTCGCATTATACTTCATTATTATTGTCAACTTCATGGCGCAAATTATCACGCAAGAGAAGAGGAGTTGCCGGAGTAATACCTAGGCACCAACTTCTCCTTAAACACATTTAATAAAAAAAAAAGACAATATGTTGTGAAGAGGCGGCTCAAAGACTTTGATGTGGCACAGAGAAGAGACGATTCGAGACGCGAGCTGTTTCTCACTTGATGGAGGATGTGAAAGTGTTTCGACACTTGTTGAATATTGTAGTCGGGACTGAGATGAATACAATCCTTGGCAGTAAGCTTTCAGAATGGCAGAGGGGCTACGCCAACTGGGCCACATGATAAGCACGGCTTCAAGCGATCAACGCATTCGCAGATGAGCCTTTTCTCTAGCACTATAGATGTAATAAATACCCTTTGACTGATACATCGGTTGTAACCTGAAGATTTATATAGGGACGACAAATGGGTCGCAGTGCAGTCGGCAACAGCTTGTAATTATATCTCAATTGAGGCAAGTAACCTAAAGAACAGTCATTTCTTGCTGGAGCGTTTGTACCACTAGTGTACCGCTATGTGCCGCTAGTGCTCCGTCGGCCGGTGAGAGGCGCTTTTTCGTAAGAATGAAGCATATTAGCTGTGATCACGCTTATAATATCGTTTGCAGCTAGTTAAAAATAAACATAATTATTCCTTCGACTGACTGGACGGTGAGCTTTTAGACTTCATGTGTACGTGATCTTTCTGCCTTAGTGAAGGCATAAGTTCAGATGAGAATTAATGGAAATATTTAGTCATTAAATGCGTGTTGGTGAATACTACTACTACTACTACTACTACTAATAATAATAATAATAATAATAATATTATTATTATTATTAATAATAATATATTATTATTATTATTATTATTATTATTATTATTATTATTATTATTATTATTATTATTATTATTATTATTATTATTATTATTATTAATGACAGCACTAGTAACAAACGAGGCCCCACAAAGCTGCATCCGAAATAAGCCCATGGATGGGCTGCTGTGTTGTGTATAACCGTTCAGGGACGCAGCCCCCGGTGACAGATATACAGGCCACACTGCACTGCACTTCGTCGAATACTTTGGCACACGTGGCCGCGAGATAGTGCAGCCGGTGGGAAAAGCATCGCGGCATAGCAGCGGGCCTGTCCCAGCGGAAATAATTACGCACGTCGTTCGCCGCGGCTTCTTAGTGTGCTGACGTTGGCGAATTGCCCACCCGTCTGCGCTGAAATTAGACAGCGTCCAGTGATCGTTCCAAGGCGAACACCGGCGACGATTGCGATTGAAACGGCGCGAGTGGGACAATTAAAAAAACTAATAATAAAACGATCAGCTGCTCGTGTATCGGCCAAATGTTTGCTGGCGAATCACTTTGCGAGTTGGGTCAGTTAAAAAAAAATATCGCCAACTTATAGACGGTCGACCAGTGCATAGTACGAAACGAGCTACATATGTATGGCCTCTTGAAAGCTGGCAGGCAAATTTTCTGGCTTCTATAGTTGCCATATTCTGCTAACATAAGCTCTTGCCTGAGCTGCAGGACACCCTGAAACACCATTATTGCTGTAGGACACCTTGAAACACCAGTATTGCAATGCTATTTCAACGTGTCCTACCGCACGGAAACCAGTGATACCCTGTCGTACTATTAAAGAAGATTTGGTAAAAGACTTGTCGCAGTAAACTCAAAGCAATCAGACTACGTCTAACAGGCAGTTAATTGCCTTTTGCTGGGTATGCAGTTGCGTCAGAGTACCTTTACAACTGCAATCGAGGTAAATTTGTGATCGCTAGAACGTATTTTTGACATTCGTGCGTTGTGCTGGGTGGCTGTAATATTTGTGCGACATCAATTGCACATAGCGTCTTTCATTATTCTGTGTTCATGTTTATGTGCCGGCTCGTTGAGCAATACGATACAAAAGATCACAGCCAAAATATCCGTCATTAAGAGGAAATACGTGCGTACAAACCGGCATCGGTTTTAGTCGCCAAAGCACTAGAACTACAGATATGTCGCGTAGTTAGCTGTTGCATGGCCTTTTGCGATATGTTACGCTACCTCGTGTACACTTAAGCATTGTGTGTGAACGATCACCTACCACTTTATGTGCCTGCACGACCGTTATGCGTCATTGATATTTGAACACAAGGTAAAACGAGCACGTCAGCTGAGCGCGCATTCTCTTCCTCGTCAGAAGGGCCAGAGAAGGGGCTAGTTGGTTGTACACAGTCGACACTTGCGACGCGCTGTTTGAACACGAAGAAAGACCCACGAAAAACCACACGTAGTACACAACACGAGCGCTCGTGTTGTGTACTACGTGTGGTTTTTCGTGGGTCTTAATTCGGGTTCAAACAGCGCGTCGCAAGGGTCAACTATGTCATCTTCCTCGCCATTTGTTTTAATTAAAACCGTACAAGGTGTAACTTTATAATACTAATTCATGGTTCATTGCTAATGAAGTTCTGAAGCCTGTACATTCATTTGTGACGGTTGCTATCATTTTTCAGCTCGTAACTGTTACTAGCGATACAATTACTAACTGCGGTTACAACAAAGTATAGCATAATAATGCGACAAGCAGTTAGTAACCGATATCCCAGAGAACACAAGGGTATTCCAGGGACATCCATATGACGTCCTTTTTGGGAGTTCGGCACTTCCATGGGACGGTACACAAGGTGGTAAAACATTCCAAGTGATACAATAAGAGACCTTTCCGGGATGTACCAGACTGCAAGCGTTTGGGATGTTATTGGGACATGTGGCCAATTTTTCAGGGACATTTCGAAAGGGTGGACATCTGTTACCCTAACATGTTAACTTGCTTCATCACGCGTGACCCCCCCCTCCCTACCTGAGAGAGCCAGTTGCCTCTACAGGACAGAATATTCCTCATCCAATCAACCCACTTTTTTTTTTCACATGGATAACTAGATCACTTGAAACCTAGCCAACAATTCTGAAACCAAGGAACATGCATGGAACATGAAGTGGCCAGCAAAAATGAATTATTTCCAGCTTCATCTTCATCGTTGCAAGTAGGTGGTCTTCGGTGGCCCGCTGCTGCTCTCTCAGCATCATGGCGGAACCATGGCATGGCTGCCTTCTCCACATTCTTCAATGTTGCCTATTGCTGATTCTGCTTTATATAAGCGGTAAGGCAAGCTGTTCAAGAAAAAAATATTTTTATGGGTTGAAATTATACTGAAGTAATGCAAGAAATTAAAGTGACATACAGACTTACTGCAATTGGGACAGGTTCAGCTCATAGAACCTTTTTTTTTCTTTTTGCATCATACCAGCTGAACTGTTTGGCGAAGTTTCAAGTCATGAGGCTTTTCAGTAGTCGAATTGTTTTTTGCCTCGCACAGTCGTCCACTTGGATAACCATGTGCCTTTTCTAGAAGAAACTGAGATAAGTGACAAATACAGCTCAGTACAGAAATGCCCTCATGACATGCAACATATTTTGACCAAGACGACGGTTGAGTGTAGAGCTTGGATGCAACATCTTATTGCTGAAAGTTGTATACGAACGAAAGTAAGTAGTTTTATTACCATTGGAAGCTTTGCCTCCTTGCTAGTTGCCACCTGTTGATCCCACTCAAGCAAATCACGTAATGTGTGATATGGCAAGTCGGTACGTGGCGTTTCTTCCACACATGCGTCTTCTGATTTGTTCTTCTCGTCCCGTGTTTAGCGCTGTTTTCATTCTTCGTCTACCATGCAGCACCAACCAGCCCAATCAAGCACATTGTTAATGATTTATTCCTAAGCTCTGCGAGCAGCTGGGTTTGAGTTTACTGCACCATTTTGATATGGTTGAGCATGCACAGCACCCTTTTCATAAAAGCTGGAAGAATAATCTCGTGTTAAAGTAACTGGTATGAACATACCCGTAAGATTTGCATCAAACAATTGATTTATTGGTGCCTCATAACGTCAATTGCTGGTTGCCCTTGGACAGAATGAATGAATTGCATGCGCTTCTGCGTAAATTCTGCGTAAAGCTTTTCCGAACCCTGAAATTTGAATAATATATACCAACCACAAACTGCCAAAGTTAAAGAAACTTGCTGGCAAAAGGCTAATAAAGGATGAATGTTGAATGATATGCAAGACTATAGGCGGGGTCACATAATTAGTAAATAAACTTTTTTTTTCAGAATGGGTATTGTGTGTGGTAGGTGATTAAAGTATATATTAAAAAGAAATGAAAAACGTCCGTTCAGCAAGCTCTCTGGAAATTGCGGTCAACTGTACAAGGAAGTTGAACTATAATCGGCGTATCTTTAAAAGCAGGGAAACAGCAGTGAGGGATCGAGTTACGAAACGCGTGATCTGGCACATTTGAAGAGCGCTGTTGGGAGCAAAGAACGCAAAGATGAGCATGTGATGACAAGTGCAGTGACGAAACGATCCTGGCGTCGTATGCACAAATCAGATACATCGTGCAATCCCCTCCCTGATCAGTTAGCGCCGATGAACTGCCGCCACGCGTGGCCTTCCCAGCGTCCATGGCGTGCGCGCATTGGTTCGAGGAAAGGCAAATTGGTGGCACGCATGCACTGGCGTAAATCCCGAGGGGCTCAGAGGGGTCCTGACCCCCCCTTGTGTTCAGGGTGGGGTGGGGGGGGGGGGTACACACCCCTTGCAAGTGTCCCCCCTTTGAGGTTTGTCTTTCAAACATCGCATCACCAACTCTGCAGCCTGTATCCCTTGCAAAAAGCATAAAAGAAGCACACTATAGTGTAAATTGTTTTTCGTCTTAAAAGGCACTCCAGAGCTCGAGCTTTCTGAACCGCTACGGTTTACCTCTGACGTGTCGCAAATGTGTATTTTGCTGCGCTTTAATACGCACAGTAACACCCCGATCACCTACCGTTATTTATCAACAACGGATTCACAACGGAGATGTTCTATAGGGCTGGGCCTGACGACAGATGAGTGTCCGCGTCGCATATGTCACGCTCCTGTTCCCAGCAGGTATACCCATTAATGGAGCCTCGGTCGTGGCTGGACTTAAGCCTCTTAGGCCGGACGAAGCGGTAATCGCAGTTAGAGAAACACTGGAGAGCCGCAGCTCCGCTGTTCTGCATATTTCACACTGGGCGGAACTGGGTATTTATGTCGGCGATTTAGTGGTAGCCATGGACGATGAAGTATGAATCCAATTGTCCTAGTATGATTGCGCACTGAGAACACTGAAGACATGGCTGCGTAGTACGATGGGGGGAGGACCGTCACTGGCATATGGTCATCAAAGCATTGTAGACCACATAATGTTGCCAGAGTTTGTTAACCTGTGCAAGAACCACGCTCTGGTTTGCGGATTCTCTGAAAATGTCAAAAGCTGGGAAACCTAAGGACTATGCTAATCGAATATATATTTGGATCTGATAGGTGGTCACAACTGATATTGTAGAGATGTTTTTTTGTGATTCAACATTTTTAACGCCTGTTTATATTGTAGTGTGTACCATGGGGCGTAAATCCAGAAAAATAACATGGAGGGACACTCAGCTTACCATGGTTGTCATTTTGTTTTCATAAATATAGGTTTTATTTTCGAATAAACAAAAATTAATATCATGTTTTGGAATAGCATATCTGCAAAACGAGCATGGGTTCACACTTGATGTAATTTCATCTTCTAGGAAACCGGTCGAACGAGTTTCATTTTAATTACGCTGTTACACAGCTGAGGGATATTCAACATATGTACAAAGTTGCGATACAGCATTACACCAATAGAATATCTGCAAAACAGTGCAGCAAGCTGCCGGAAGGTATAGAAAAGTGGTTGCAGTGAATTTAGGGAGAATAACCGTAGTTACACGGGCACGCTAACCTCAGTTAAGGCAAACCTCAGTTCCCTTAAACCGCAGTTACATCCAGTTAGACGGAAAGCCTAACCGCAGTTACCCCACTAACCGTGGTTGCTCCGAACTGAGGTTGACCACCTCAGTTAAGGAAGCTAACTAACAAAATGGCGGCACCCATGTCGGCGGCCTCAGGCAGCGTGGCACCAATGTAGTCCAAAACGTCTTCCCAAAACCAAGCCAACTAACCTTTCTCAACAACAGAGACGCTGACACGCGAGACAGTCCGTCAAAACAAACCACGCACCAAACACGGCGATACTAGAGTGTACTAGAATATTTTAGCGATACCAAACGTAACAAGCAACGGATTGTCTTGGCTTTCGCGCCGACTGTAAGTTGACTCCGCTCATAGTTGCGAGACTAGTCCTTATTTATGCCAAACATTGTCAAAACTGTTGATGGAATACACTCGGGGACTGCACGTGCAAAGAGGAAGGATTTATTTTAAATGAAATACATTGTGTTTGCCAGTATGCCTGTGAAAAACCAGCTGAACGTTCACATTTTTAATCGCGAAACTGTGTGTCACGTGACTTGCATCTGTAGTTTACTCCGGTTAACTGAGGTTCGCCGTAACTGAGGTTAGCGTGCCCGTGTAACAAGGGTATAAGAGGCGGGCTGCTTATGCATCTTTTAAGGCCTGTCCACACGTACGCGTCGCAGCGCGTGGCTTTCTGACGCGGCGTCGCGCCCTCTCCCTATTTAGAGAGAGGGCGCGACGCCGCGTCAGAAAGCCACGCGCTGACACGCTGCAACGCGTACGTGTGGACAACCCCTGTGTTCGTGCCTCGGAGGCAGTAGCGTAGCCAGAAATTTCAGCCATACAGCCTTTATGCATGTTCGTGCGTGCGTTTATATATGTGCGCGTATATTGTGACGTGGTGGGAAGAAGGCGGCAGTCGGTGTGTTCAAGACGAAACTCTTTATTCGGGCGAACTTGCGCCAACGAAATGAAAAGTTAGAATAGAAGCAATACACACTGCACTGAAATAGCGGCAAGCACTGTCTTCGGTCGATGGTACTCTGATCATCGACGGAACGCGTCGTCTTTTATACATCAGTCATCGAACCTTCCAGCGTCATCGCTGGTGGTCGTGTAGGTTCTCGAATAAACTTGACTATTGGCGTCCTGCGCATAATCTTAACAAGCATCTCAAACATTGAGGCGTGGTCTGCGCCAAGCGTTGCTAACAGTTTTTGTGGGTGAAACCTGAATACATCAAAATAAAGCAATAAACGCGCCTGGCAATGTATATATATACAAATGCAAAAATGAGACATTTCGGGGAAATTTCAACCCCCCTTCCCCCCCTACCTGGATACGCCAGTGCTCGCGAGGCGCATTCACCTCGGCTTCCTGTACGGAGGTCGCATAATTAAACCACGAACAAAAAGACAAGGACGCCGACAAGCTTTTATTCGAAGATTCTTCCCGACCAGACGGGTGTCTGTCTAAGCCTTGAACACATTGCACAACCGACGTGGTTGAAACAGTGTAGCTTTCGGCAGTATACATAAACGGCGCAGCACAGAGGCACAATGTGGCAGTGCTAAGCCTGATGGAAGAGCGGAGCTTACATGGTGGCCTTCCTCGTTCCTCTTTCTTTATCTGTTTATTTATCGCCCTTTTATCTTTATTTCTCTTTCTTTCGGTCTTGAGGAAACGAAAAGAATGAGCGCCGACCAAATGAAAAGGTTTAGAACATTAAAAAATGACGTTTCGGCTACCGTACGGTAGCCTTGTTCACAGTAAAGTGGCCCAGCGAAGCGGGCTTATGTCCGTTTTAGAACATTGCCGAGACACCTGGCGTACGCTGGTGGCAGATTGCCATCATTTCTGTTCAGCGTTTTTTTCGTAGTCTGGATAAGGAGGGATTCCAGATATTGACGCGAACACCAGTTTCTTTCCTTTGCGATTACAGTTGCCTTGGTCCAGTCAATGTTGTGATTAGATGCAGCCAGGTGTTCCGCAAGTGCGTTGCATACTACGTTTTTCTTCCTGACGTCGTTCATGTGGTCCTTCAGTCGTCTTTCAAAATTACCGCTCTCCCTGATATAAACATAGTCGCAGTCTGCACATGGAATTTTATAAACAATGCCTGGGAACTTTTCTTTCTTGAGCGGGTCCTTCACATGTACGAGTTCGTGTTTAAGTTTGCGGGCAGGAACATGCGCGACGTGTACGTCGAACGTTCGCAGTACCCGTGCCAACGCTTCACTAACACCAGGCACATAGGGAATGGCTGCACGAGCTTGGGGCTGCACCGCGCGGGATGAGGCGACGTTGCGTGTGCGGTGCTCTACGGAACGAACAAAATTGATAGGGTACCCGCTGTCAGAAAGTTCGCTGCGCACTTTGGAAAGGTCAGAGGCGCGGTCAGCGTCACTGGAGCAAATCCTATGTGCTCTCTGTATCAGGGAAGCGGCAACAGAACGCTTGTGGCAGGCCGGGTGGACCGACTTGTAATGTAGGTAACGTCCGGTGTGCGTCGCCTTCCTAAAGACACCAAAAGAAAGGCGGCCGTTTTTCCTCTCTACAAGTACGTCCAGGAAAGGTAGACGGCCAGAGACCTCCACTTCAGTTGTGAACTGGATGGATGTCTCTACGCTGTTCAAATGCGCCGAGAATGCCTCCAAAGCCCCTTTCTTGATGACGCAAAAACAGTCGTCAATATAGCGCAGGAAAATCTTCGGGGGGACGGTCAAAAGACGTCAGAGCACGTGTCTCTACCGACTCCATGGCAAGGTTTGCCGCCGTGACCGAAATTGAAGCGCCCATCGCGGTTCCATGCACCTGCTTGTAGAGAATATCCTGAAACACAAAGTATGTGTTTTCCAGACAGAACTTAAGAAGCTTCAAAAGATCTGGTGCGTCTATTGGTGATCTGTCCCCAATTTTATCGTCGGACTGCAAGGCAGCCTCACACACCTCAACGCGCGAGGACTGATGCCACGTTCACTCCGCCTGCTCAGGCCGGTCGCCACGCCTTTTGGGCACAGCGTCGTTTCAAGAGCGGAACGCCAACTCCTACAGGCCAGGATTCTCGACTGCAAGGACACAATAAAACGTCTGCACAACCAGGAATTCCATGCTCGCCGTCGTCTGCAGCAACAGTGTCCGAGTGACTTCGCCGCCATTCAGGCGCATGCGTGGCTTAAGGCTGATGCTCATGCTCAACGTACCAAGCTAGCCCACGGCAACAAGTTGGCAAGACTGCAGCCCTTGCGCCCTTGCGTTCCGCGTGGCCGTGCCACGTCCGCCGTGCACAACGTATCATCTTACGTCCCCACTCCTGAGGAACTTGCCGTTCTCGAGTTGGGACTCAATTTTAATACTGGACCTGCACCAGACAAATTCAAGATGATCTGTGCGGTCGAGCGCGCCATCGACTACATTGACCGCCCCCGACGAGAAGAAGCTCGAACCCGTGCTATAAGCGTCCTTGCAAGGCTTCCTCGTCGGACCTCGTCGGTCCTACCCCCTGAGCAAGCTAGTGCTGTGAAGAGTCTCCGTGGGAACTCAGAAATCGTCATTCTACCCGCTGACAAGGGTAACGCCACCGTCATAATGGACAAAAAAGACTACGAAAGCAAATTGACCGCCCTGCTTGAAGACGGTGGCACGTACGTCCGTCTTAAGCGGAATCCCACGCTCAAAGTGGAAAGGGAGCTTCAGAAGCTTCTCGCCGACGTCTTTCGTTTTGTTCCTCCACACAAAAAGTCCCTATACTACTCGCTCCTCTGTCACAACGGCTCGGCGCCGGCGTTGTACGGGTTGCCGAAGATCCACAAGCCAGGTATCCCCTTGCGTCCGATTGTGGACTTCACACGTTCGCCCCTGTGCAGGCTTTCTGGATACCTTCATCGCGTGTTCGCACCTCTCGTGGGAAAAGGCACTTCCTTCATTCTGAACTCATATGATTTCATCGAAAAGGTGCGGGACGTCACGCTTGACGATGATGAGATCTTAGTCTCCTTTGATGTGAAGTCACTTTTCACCAGTGTTCCCGTGGATCTGGCCGTTGAGGTGTGTGAGGCTGCCTTGCAGTCCGACGATAAAATTGGGGACAGATCACCAATAGACGCACCAGATCTTTTGAAGCTTCTTAAGTTCTGTCTGGAAAACACATACTTTGTGTTTCAGGATATTCTCTACAAGCAGGTGCATGGAACCGCGATGGGCGCTTCAATTTCGGTCACGGCGGCAAACCTTGCCATGGAGTCGGTAGAGACACGTGCTCTGACGTCTTTTGACCGTCCCCCCGAAGATTTTCCTGCGCTATATTGACGACTGTTTTTGCGTCATCAAGAAAGGGGTTTTGGAGGCATTCTCGGCGCATTTGAACAGCGTAGAGACATCCATCCAGTTCACAACTGAAGTGGAGGTCTCTGGCCGTCTACCTTTCCTGGACGTACTTGTAGAGAGGAAAAACGGCCGCCTTTCTTTTGGTGTCTTTAGGAAGGCGACGCACACCGGACGTTACCTACATTACAAGTCGGTCCACCCGGCCTGCCACAAGCGTTCTGTTGCCGCTTCCCTGATACAGAGAGCACATAGGATTTGCTCCAGTGACGCTGACCGCGCCTCTGACCTTTCCAAAGTGCGCAGCGAACTTTCTGACAACGGGTACCCTATCAATTTTGTTCGTTCCGTAGAGCACCGCACACGCAACGTCGCCTCATCCCGCGCGGTGCAGCCCCAAGCTCGTGCAGCCATTCCCTATGTGCCTGGTGTTAGTGAAGCGTTGGCACGGGTACTGCGAACGTTCGACGTACACGTCGCGCATGTTCCTGCCCGCAAACTTAAACACGAATCGTACATGTGAAGGACCCGCTCAAGAAAGAAAAGTTCCCAGGCATTGTTTATAAAATTCCATGTGCAGACTGCGACTATGTTTATATCGGGGAGAGCGGTAATTTTGAAAGACGACTGAAGGACCACATGAACGACGTCAGGAAGAAAAACGTAGTATGCAACGCACTTGCGGAACACCTGGCTGCATCTAATCACAACATTGACTGGACCAAGGCAACTGTAATCGCAAAGGAAAGAAACTGGTGTTCGCGTCAATATCTGGAATCCCTCCTTATCCAGACTACGAAAAAAACGCTGAACAGAAATGATGGCAATCTGCCACCAGCGTACGCCAGGTGTCTCGGCAATGTTCTAAAACGGACATAAGCCCGCTTCGCTGGGCCACTTTACTGTGAACAAGGATACCGTACGGTAGCCGAAACGTCATTTTTTAATGTTCTATACCTTTTTATTTGGTCGGCGCTCAGTCTTTTCGTTTCCTCATACTTCTTCCCGACCAGACGATGTTTCGTCAAACCATCGATTTCTTTCGGTCTTGCTCTCTGTTTTTTCTATCTCTTTGTCGTGTCTGTTGCTTTCTTTCTCTCTTGCTATGTTCTTATTCCTCTTATTTCTCGCTATTTTTTTTTAGATGCGAAGCATCTTATGCTCGGGGCTCTGTCCGTCCCTCCCGTGTCCCGCGTCCCCGTCCCGCGTCCGGCCACTTTCATGAAGTTGGGAAGCACCCATTATGCGAACCAGAACCCTGTAGTAATATGAAGGCCGTCAACCCTAACACAGTCATCAGAGTCATGGCCGAGAGCACAGAGAGGCTGCTTAGCAATGGCTAGGCAGGTGGTGTCTGTCGCCCAGGTTGACCCCATTCCATTGAGTCATGGCCGAGAGCACAGAGAGGCTGCTTAGCAATGGCTAGGCAGGTGGTGTCTGTCGCCCAGGTTGACCTCATTCCTTAATCTTGCTTGCATGAGTTTGGAGGGGGGCTTAGTCCGTCCCTCCTTCCCACAGCGCATGGGCGTCCCCTCCCCCCTCTCTCTCCTACGCTCACCGCCTTTCTCTCCTCTAGGAATCCTCTACTCTACGGAACGGCCCCCCGCGTCCAACATACCCCCCTCAGCGCATGCGCGTCCCCTCCCCTGTGCTCTCCTACGCTCACCCCCCTTCCTCTACTCTAGGAATCATCTACTCTACGGAGCGGCGCATGCGCGTCCTCTCCCCCCTCTCTCCTCTAGGAATAATCTACTCTACGGAGCGGCTCCAGCGTCCCACAGCGCATGCGCCCCCTCTCTCCTCTTGGAATCATCTACTCTACGGAGCGGCTCACGCGTCCGACACCCCAGCAGCGCATGCACGTCCCCTCTCTCCTCCCCTACGGTCCCCCCCCCCCGTCCTCTCCTCTAGGAATCCTCTACGGAGCGGTGCGAACGACAGGTGGTGCGACAGCGGCATACTCCGCTGGGGGGCGCCACGGTGGTTCCGCGGTATGAAAATGACGGAGCGCGCGCCTCATTCTCTCTCCTGTGCAACGCCGCGATGAGCGCCCGGACCGCTGCCGTGACACGAGAGCGGCGACGTTCCTCCCGCTCAAGCTAATTATCTCCCCCGCTGCTTCGCATCGACACATGGTTCCCTTTAGCGGGAGATGGCGAAGTTTTTTTCTCTATCTCTCTTTCACGTGTTTCACGTGCTCCACTTCGCCGAGAGCGATACTCGGTAGTTGTGCTTGCCCAATTCCTGTGGCACCTGTGGTTTTTTGCGGACACTAAAGTTTTCGCGGCCGAATTAAACAGCTCCGCTCTTAAAACAGCGCAACGAAAACCAACAGATAATGAAGCCGATTAAGGAAGTCATAGGGAAGGTTAATAGTACTGTTTTAAGTGCGTTGTGATAGTTGCGATATATAGATGTGGAGAAAGCAAATTAAGTGCACGAAAAGACTATAACTGCCGCTGGCAGGGACCGAACCTGCGAACTTCGGATGTCAGGGCACCTGCGACTTTGCTGTCGGGGCATTAGCACAGCTAATGCTGTACGATATTCATGACATAAGCGTAAAATCTCGTCTCATACTTCTTCACTGCTCGTAAGGCGCCTTAATCCCTTCTGTAGTGCGGCTTCAAGTGTTCACCACACAGCATAGAGTATCATGCCGCAAAGTGTTCAGTGTTTCCGATTGGCGCATTCTTTCTGGATCGGCAGGCTCCCCAAACTTGGAATGTCTTGGCGCAATTTCGGCACGCCTGCATATTCAGTCGTGGAACATGGGGTGTAGAAACAGTTGAAACACTCATCAGTAATGCATTAAACGCCCTCAAAACGCGCAGTTCACACGCTTGCGTAGGCTACAACGCGCGCGCGCCTAGTGCAGACGCTCTCTGGACAGCTTCAGCAGCGAGCAACGTTTTTGCTTTTTGCAGTGAGTGACGACAGCGCCGCCGCTACGATCGCTGGCCTTCCGAGAGTTGCGCTCCGAATCTCAAAGGCCACGCCCTTCTAGCACACTGTGCACTTTACACTTTGCTCTCAGCGCGCGAGATGGGCGGGCGCTTTAGTCATTTCTTTTTTCTTAAGGCTTTATGTGTACTTTAAGCGCCAAATTTAATCTTTGGGATCAGAAAAACGTCTTAGCTCCCACCCATGAGCGCCGTCCGTCGCAATCCAATCCAATGCTCCGAATCCATTTCAAGTCTAGTCATTCCACGATTCCGCTATAATTCCGCTGAATCCGCCGCGCGCCGTGCCATGCCAAAAGAATAACAATGCCGTTGAATATTTACGGTGCTCGTAGTACAGCACCGAGTCCTCGAAAGCGGCTAACAACAGATGCGTTAGTTCGGGCCGTCAAGGAGTTTCCGTGCCTCTACCACAGCGAACACCCGTACTTCAAGAATACCCCCCCTCAAGCGGGAGTGTTGGAAGAAAATCGGTGCCAACTTCGGCGTCAGCGGTGAGTGTTCTAAGCGCCTGTGGCAGTTTTCGCGGTGGTTGTTAAAGCTGGTACGCATTGTCTATTTAGTTGCGGCGCGGATCAAGCGGCTTGCGCTCCTGAGCCGATTGCGTGCCGCAGTGCGAAACTCTCCGGTGCTCTTAGGAGGCGGAGAGCACTGAATCGCTTGCGTGATCAACACTTGTCAAACTAAAATGTCGCTTGAGCCGACGTCTTGTTCGATGAGTGCACTCCACAAGGCGGGGCGACAGCGCTCGTGTCGTGTAATAATCTTCTTTTGCCCGCGTTTTAATTTACCTGTCTGCCGATATTCGCCGCGAGTCAGTGCGAATTCGCTCCCAATTCTCAATTCCCGATTCTCGATCAGCTGGTCGAGTTGGTGTGCATTCGAGGTGGATAAAGTTGCGCGATTTTAACACGTGCGAAAAAAAAAAAGGCGAGAACGAGCGTTGATTAGGCAACTGAAGGTTGTTCGTACTGAAAACAGGTTCTCTTCGCCATGGCAGCAGCACCGACCCTGGCCACCACTCTCATTATTAGGAATGTTTCGTCGTTCTACTTAATTACTCACCTCTTTTGATTTTGCTCCGAAGGTAGAATACAGTAAGGTGTAAGATACAAGGAGGACACCCGTTGTCCTCGCCTGAAAAATGTCCCTTTGTCACTTTGCTTTCTCCGACGACATTCTTTGGCTGCCGTTGATCGCGTCTCCCGTGTGCCCGCGATCGTCTGTCTTCGATAGATATGGCTAGAGAAATGACATTGCTGTGTACAAATCACTACATGTTCAGCACAAACACTGTCAAGACAATTCAAGACATCGATGCATAGCCAGCGGAAGGCATCCTCTAGTTGTCTCTCATCACAGATCAGCAACTCCATTTGCTAAGAAATGATTATCAAGTTCGTTAATGATTGACTCAGAAGCTTTTCCATTGCCCTTTATCAATTTGCGTGTATTAGTAAACTACGAAGGGAACGGAATTGCAAAGGTCTCCATGCTAAATCTTATTATGTAAATTTCTTGAAACTGTACATTTTACGTTCGCACATTCGGCTGCCCTCATGCTGCAATTTTACTTTCCCTCACGCTTCCGATTGTTAGCTTCTTGGTTAGCTGAATTGGTAGAGCGACTGCCCGAAAGGTGTTGGTTCTGGGCAGGGGCGTAGACAGAAGTAGTCTTTTTGAGGGAAGGGGGGATCTTTTTGATCAGAAGTGGCGGCGGGGAGGCAGATGAGGTCGAGTGTCATTTTGTGCTCTGTACGCCATGGTGAAAAAAAATTTCGGGAGGGGGGGGGGGCGGTGGGGGGCACGGGTTTGGTGTGCCACCCCTTGGCCACGCCACTGGTCCTGGTTTAGTCCGAAAAGACTTCTTTTCGAGTGAGTAGGTGCTTACGTTTATTAGGTACACTTGACTGTGGCGCAAAATACATTTCGTGATAAAGGTGTTGAGGAGAAGAGCCAGCGCTTCACTTTCTTCTCTTTGACCCCTTTTTTCACTAAATGTATTTTGCATCACAGTCAAGTGGTCCCGAGACCAGGAAAGATTTTTTGTCAGCGAAGAAGCCTTCTTTCTGAGAAATTTGTATGGATTTCCTTGTAGCTTTGAGCTAGGTATGTGGGATTGTCAATTTTCCCTTCAGCCACCTTGAGGTATTTTGCAGAACTGATTTGCAGATTCAAGGTATGCATCAACACCGACTCGCCTAGATTTCCACCTTAGTTCAGCTCGAGTGAGATGGCTATCTTGGGATTCCATCATTTGAGAATAATATATGTATTAGGGAGATTCCTGCATCATTGTGTCATAACAGGTGTTAGATGACATGGCTTTTTACGAGGTTCCCATGATTAAAGGTAATAAATGTGAAGAAAAATCTGCGTTTTACATCGCTGCAATATGGTATGCCTCACACCAAGTCGATGTGAAAAGTGGCAGGTTCAATACTACGTAAGCTTTATTGTGAGAGCCGATATGGGAAAGAAATTGGAGTAACTATTGTCACACTGAGTTTAATTGGGCTGAATGCGGGAATGTAAAACATAATTTTAAAAAATATAGTTAATAAATTTTGACTTGCAGACCTTTCATTTCCATTCCCTGCACAGTTTATTAATACCTGCACACTGATAGTGAGCATTGGAGAAGCTTGAGAGTCGGTCATTAATGAAGTTGATAATCATTTTTCATGAAACGAATTGCTGATCTTGGATAAAAGACAACTAGAGGATGCTTTCGACTGGTTGTACATCTTGTATTAAATTGTCTTGAACTCTTTGTGTTGAACATGTATGTACGAGTGAAGTTTGAAGACTGTTGTCCAGTTGCCTGTCTCCTAAAATGATGAGAAGCTGCACAGAACGAGATCGGTGAAATGCAGGTGTATGTGTATGTCGGCATTACAACAGCGAGATTTTAGCAGAGCATTGAATTAGGCTAGTCAGCGGTCGTTCATGATTTCTTCTTGCACTTTGTGCTACAAGACAGGGACAACAAAAGAGGTGGGGCGCGAACTCACTACTGTTGTCACTTGTAGAGTTGTGAGTTTGCGCATCACCCGTCGTGCTGTCCCTGTCGCGTGGAACGAAGTGCAAGAAAAAAATCATATATATGAGATTTATGTAGTTGTGATTACAAGTGTGTGTCAGAGTATCGAGTGTTGCATAAGGTTAAATCGGTGACATGGTGTTCTTTGGGCCAGGGTCCGTGTGTCAGTCCAAGTTCAAGAATGCAAAGGACACTTACAAGAGAGCCAAGAATGCATTGCGGAAGGCCATGCAACGACAACACGATGTCAAGCACGAACGCAGGCCTTGGCAAACTTGGCAGCATTTTGATGTTATGAAAGAGCTCCTGGACTCAGCCCCTGCTCCAACTGAGTAAGTGTCATTCTGAAGCAAAAGTGAATGATTTAAAGAGTGCTCGAGAATGCAGGTATATAAACCGTCTTTATTCTGTTATGTGTGGTGAAAGGTGAAACTCAACACAGAAGTATTGCAATTCTGTGACAAATGCTGCTGTGCAGAGAAACGCAGTCTTTGGTATGGATAGCCTCAGGGACTGCTGGATCAGTTTGAACGTGCATCGTCTTTCAATATCACCAATAGTCGAATTCAACTTTATAAGTTAGGTGAGGCGCTTTGCGCAGGAACGTGGTTGTTGTATAGCCTGTGTACTTTGTTGCAATAACACAAAAATTAGCACTCACATTCATAGGTCGGCAAAACTAGTGGAGCTCACTCAGACTCACTCATGAAATATATTTTGTGGTTAGGGCTCACTTGGACTCAGACTCACCAAAACATTCCTATGCCGTACTCACTCGGACTCACACTCACGAAAATTCTTTTCAACCGGACTCACTCTGACTGAAGCTCACCAAAACATTACTCACCTCTACTCACTCAGACTCAGACTTATGGCACGATCTGAGTCCTAGTGAGTCGACTCATGAGTCCGTTAGCCTGGAATTAGCTTTTTCGGCCATGGTGTCAATGCTCTTTAACGACAGTGTATAACGTAAGCTGTGCTCTTCTTGGCCCCTTTTGTTATAGTGCCTTTAAATACAGGTTATGAGTGCTAGCAAGCAGTAAGGTCACTTGAAAGAGAGGACAACATAAGATATATTTATCAGGAACTTCCCTGGAAGAGTTAGCTGGGGGAGGGGGGGGCTGCAGGTCAAGGCACCCCCCAACGCAATTCGCTCATCTGATCAATACATATTGACATGGTGTATGAATGACACTGCTCTGGGATACGTGTGAATAGATGTGAATAGAAACATGAATCCAGGTAAGATTGATAGTAATGCTGAAGATGAGTAGATAGGACCATAGGTCAACAAAAAAAAGTGGAACTCACTCAGACTCACTCAAGAAATATATGTTGCGCTTTGGACTCACTCGGACTCAGACTCACCAGCATTTTCCTGAGCCGAACTCACTCGGATTCACACTCACGAAAATTTTTTTGCAACCGGACTCACTTGGACTCAGACTCAACCAAAATATTACTCGCCCGGACTCACTCAAACTCGGACTCATGGCTCGATCTGAGTCTGAGTGAGTCGACTCATGAGTGAGTTCGCCGACCTATGCTCACATTGCTCCCTGCCCTCCCCACTCCCCCCCTTTTTCTTTCTCTGTCGTTTTGCGCTAAATTGCCATAGTTCTTTGGTCAATACAATTATTAACCGACTAGACCAACAGCAAGTGCTTCTGAGCTGATTACTTCCATGACTAAAGAAATAGTCCTGCTCATGTTCTCTTTTACCCTGTATGATCTTACCCTGCCTAATGACCACACATGCAAGTTTCTGTCAGCTTTAGGGGGAAAAAAGGCTCCATGCAAAGTCTTCTTTGGCAGTTGTCTGTGCTACGTGGTAAGTGTAGACATCTTGTAGGAAACTTCATGGGTGTGTCCTTTTCTGGAAACGCTGTCTTCGGGCGTCATAAGCACAGTGTCTTTCAACGTCTGTCTAGCGTTGACCCACATCAGGCATGGCCCCATCGAAGGCGTATGCCGTGATCACTGAAACACGTGTATGACGTTAAATTTCTGCCAAGTTGAAACTTTTCGTATGTATACAATCCTTCATGGGATCTTATTTTATTATCACAAAATATTTCAACAAGGCCTTCATGAAAGTGTTTTCATTTTACATTTGTTTTTAGAACACATTCATATGGCTCACGTATATTCACATTATGCATGTATCTCTGGCCCAGCGGGTACGACATTCCTTTGGAGCACGGGGACCCTGGGTTTGAAAACACAGCACTGCCAATCATATTTATTTTATTTTATACATCTGTTTCTTTATAGTGATTTATCTTATGTCACAGAAGAACTGTCACACATCTTTTTCTGGTTGTGTCGGCACAGGAAATGTTTGTGGAATCAAAAGTGCAATGATTGCGCAAGTGAATACAGTACAGTGAAATCTCATTGTTATTAGCTTCATCCATACTGGAAAAGGAAGTGTATATTCTGAATGGCTTATATGGGTGATAAAAAAAGCAAGCTGCAAAAAGTATGAAAATGGCCATACTCAGTGATATATTCATTAACAAGAGTGGGTGTGGCATTTAGCAATGCTCCTGCAATTAACACTATGCAGAGCAACATGACTTGGCGCCAGCTGTCACATCAATGTGGAAATAGCTCAGCAGCTTATGCTGACCTCTCTTCTTATAAATATCTGTAACGTAGTTCTCTTGTAAGTTGAAAAAAGAAAGTGCGAAGGTGTTGTTGAATGTATTTATGCTATTACACTGGAGCAGGGGTTCTCAAACTTTCTGGCCTTGGGGAACCCCAATGGCTTTTCCAGACTGCCACGGAACCCCAAACTTTTTCTTGAGCATGAACACAATCGAAAGCGGGAAGGGGGAGGGGGGCTCTCAACGCACGCAACCACAGTATTAACACTGCCCTTGTTGGCCTGTTCTTTTTCGTTAATATTGAAGGCCATCGCCGTTGATGTAGAACTCCCGATAATACATAGACTTGCGATTCCCCCCGCGCTGCTCTGCAAGTCGCGTAAAGTGCCCGCCAACCACTGCAGGCTTCAGGCACCTGCGCAGCGTCAGCAAAGGGTTCACGCAAACAAAGCGCCGGGTGTACAGAGGCCTGTCTTATTTTTTGCAAAACAAAAAGGGAGGCATGCCAGTCGCACAGCGAAACAGCCGTTGACTGATACACCGGTATTAAAGCTAAGCCTAAATGCTCGTGTTGCCCAGCCGGTACAAAGTGATGGGCCTATGCGTATCGAAGCACTTGCTGCGTATTTTTACAAAGCCGACATAGAGAAGTGGCAAATCACCATGTATGAAAACTGTGCCAAGTAATTGCCGTCATGCCACAAGTCACGAATAAAGCACTGAGGTGTCCGTTAATGTCCTTTGAACTGGTTTCAACGCTCCCGAGCATGAATTACCAGCACTCCACTCGTTCTGTCACCACGGGTCCGCAAATTGTAAAGGTTTCATCGTGCGCACTAGACGATGAGTCACATGGGTCACTCACTACCCGCAGACACCCGATGCGCAGATACAGCATGCGATGGCTTCGTGAAGTGCAAAATGCAATCTAAATTCGCTTATTCAAATGAATAAATTAGTGGCTAATGGGTGTAACATAGGAGTGGGTTGCACTCGTTCTGGCCGCTTGCAGAACCTTAAGATGTCCTTCACGGAACCTCTGGGTTCCGCGGAACCCAGTTTGAGAACCCATGTAGAGTAAAAAGCTATGAGCTTCAGGAATATCAGTAAAAGCACACTCCTGCTGTACGTGAAATTCAAACAAACTACTAAGGTCACAGGAAAATTTAGGCCCATATTGATAAAAGTTGGCACAGCCTAGACCTTAGCATTGAACCAGCATTTAATAAAGGTTGTGTCTTTGTCAGCGACTCCCTTGTTCATCAGGTTGTGCGAATGTTGTTGGCTTGAAGCGAGTCATAATATGTATTGAATTATTACGAAGTGAATTTGAATAGTAGCTTGTTTTGAGTAGTAGCAGGGTGCCACTTATATGTGGACGTCAAAGTATGTTACATTTCAAAGGCTGCCTAGCTTACCCCTGTATAAGCTTGTATAACAGGTAATGTGGGCATGTTGGTATTCGATGTTTATGAAGGGTAAGAGCGCACTTTAAGACGAAGACACAAAGAAGGCACACACACGCACACACATAGCGCTTACCCTTCATAAACATTGTATAACATGCTTTTAAAGGGCCAGTCAACAGGCTCCGACTTTTTTTTCTACACTCCCCAAACAAGCTCGGTAATTCGTACAGTAGACCGCGGCGATCACGTTTTCTGAATATTACAGTGCTGCGCGCCGCGCAGACCCTCCATTTCGAAAAACAATTCCCGCGCTTCTTCCCTACGCCTGACCAATCCTCCTTGTACGCGCAGTCACGCAAGGTCGCCGATTGGCGACTTCACGTGCCACTGAGCTCGTCGATTGGTCATTTGCCCTACGAAACGGCGCCTTGGCCCTGCGGTGATGCAGTTTCGGCCGCGCAGTACACATTTTCATTTTCCTGTGCTGCCCTCTGCCGTTTTGTAGAGCCCGAGACTACCGGGAGAAGCGGTATTGCCAGAACGAGAGCCTCCGAGATAAAGAGGCGTCTCTCTACTTTACCGCTAGGGGAAGGGTGCTCTTTGCATCGCGCTTCCTCCCCTCGCGCTGCTATGACACGACTCATGTGGGGGGAAGCCCTGCTCGGTCGTTGGCTGCGCGCCGATGACGTATCACTGACGTCGTGTCACATTGTCGAAGTGGGCGGAGTCACGACAACGGGCTACGCCTCCTTCCTCCCTAGGGCGGAAGGGTGGCGAAGCCGCGAGAAAATTTGAAACCAGCTGAAACAGCTGTTCTAACTCCTGTAACTTCCTTATTATAGCACGTATTCGCAAAATTCTTGCAGCAGCATGTTCACACAGCAAAAGTGCGCATATTTCTCTTGATAACAATTTTTGGACCTAGGGGTTGTTTACTGGCCCTTTAAAATAAAAAAAAATAATAATAATTATTGGGTGCAGGCACTATGCACACGTTACCATCAAGTGTGGCTTCACGGCAGCCAGATTTTTTTTTCTGAATAGGTGATTTCACAGCAAAGTGCTCCCATGTTGCAGTGAAACAGTTTCTTCAAGTGGGTTGCAATTAGAAAATTTTAAGTTCGGTTCAAGTGGTTCGAAAACTGTAATATTAGTTTGAATATTTGAATCACTTGAATACTCGAACTGGCCTACTTTTACACCCATTCCTAATTACCTGCCCATACATGCACATACGTTTGTTATTTTGTCATGCTTGGTTTGCTATACTCCTCTGTGTAAAGCTGTAGCCTCTGGCGTTCAAATAAATAAGTAAACTTGGGAATAAGTTAACATACTGTAACATAGTTATTTATTTTTAAAGACGAAGGTAGGAACACTTAACTACTTGAATGGAAGTTGTGTTTTACTAGCACCTATACATAATTTTGAAGTTTCTGGAAGGCTGCCCAGTAATGTTCATTTTTATGTAGTGTACACTATTTCATTGAGCATTAAATCAGGGCAATCCCAGCATAATCTACTCCATGCTACTTTTTTGCAGGTTTGCTCAGTGCCTTGTTTGGCCATTTGTTTGCATTGCAGGTCAGAGGACCTAAGTGTGCCAATTGCCGAGGCTGATGATGACAGTGGAAGCATACAAAGCTTTGGCAGCATTACCATCAGCTATGAACCAGATCTTTCAAGGTTAGTCAGTTTCTGTGGTTTCTGCACTTTTGTCTAGAGGGAACACCTTTCGGAGCTAGGTGGCTTTGTTCTTTGCCGATAGGAAACGATCTCCTTGGAAAGTTGCTTGTGGCAGATAATTCTCTTAGATTCATGAGGTGTGATTTTATGAAATAGGTGGTTATAACTTGCATGAAAAGTTCATATGGTTAGCTAATGAACAAGAAATTACTAATTAGCTTTTAAGGGACTCCTGACACTCAATTTGAAACCTCTAGATGTATGTGTTATTTGATTGTCTTGCATACAATGGCCCTTCTGGTCGATTATTAGTGGCGAACATTTCCTTTAAGATATTTTAATTTGGTTTTAAAGTAAGTGTGAGTGCTTATCTGAGTTGGTAGCTTGAAACATTGCCACTATTATGATGTAGGTTGGGCCTACGGCATACAAGATTTTTTTAAAGAAAGAAGTGTAAATTCAAGGGCTCGTTTTCTAAGGGCTTGTTGGAGACAATATTAATGAGAACTAACAGACAGTGATGCCAAGGCAAGTATAGGGGATGTTATTTGAAGTAATTGTAATGTAAATGTGAAGAAAGAAAAGTGGACGAAAAGATAACTTGCCAAGATAACTTGCCCAGTTGGTAGAGCATCAGGCACATTATTCGAAGGTCGCAGGTTCGGTCCCTGCCGATGGCAAGTTATCTTTTCGTCCACTTTTCTTTCTTCACATTTACATCACAGTTACTTCTAATAACATCCCCTACAATTTCCTTGGTATCATTGTCTGTTAGTTCTCATTAGGATTTTTTTTCGATGTCGCAGGAGATTTGCGGGGCACACGCAGTACCACGACCGGCACCTATGGGGGGCTGTTGTTTCTTGCCTGTGTTGTTCTATTATTGGGCTGTTGTCAAGCTGGTTCCAGCTAATTACGATGTTTTTTTTTCTTTTTTTTTTTCTGATGGGACACGCTCTTGACAGTCTAGTGAATGCTTAAGGGGAGATGCGATTCGGGAAAAAAAGTTGCGTTAATTTGTAGCCTAGGGCAATGACATTTTCACTGTATATATAGGCTTTTATGCTGATTTCAAATATGTAATTAGTTTTATAGTAAGCTGCACAGTTTTCGTTCTGTGCCAGGACAATGTGTAAAGTATAGTTCGTTTTGGACAGACTTTTTATGCCACTAATCTTTTATGGTTCTGAGCCATTAATGGCTCTTATTGCTCCACATTAACTCTAGAATGCAAATAACTATCACGAAAGTGTGTATAAAACATTTTGATGGTCAAGAAAAATTGTAATGCGAGAATGCTTAGAATTCTCAGCCCATACTAATTGCTTACTTTAGGTTCGTAATAATTATACAGGCGATATCAAGTTTTAAAGGAGACACTTGCACCCTCCACATATTAATGAAAATGTGGGCAAAATTTAATCCCGATCGGGCTATCAGAAGTACAAAAACATGATGTCCAAACTCAAGAAGTTGCCCAAAAATGGATCTTGAGAAAAACTCATTTTAAAGGTATAAGTGAAAGCTCATCTATGTGGAAAAGATATGTTATTTAAAATGATTTATTCCATCATGAGAGCTTGGCAATCATGGTTATTTTGAGCGTGTGGCTTTAGTGAACCCCTCATGTGAAACGCAATGGCAAGCAGCCAGGTGACAATTTCCAGGAGACTCTAGAAAATGAGCACTTTTTAGTTTTTTAGTAGCCACCTTGCGCTCTTTAAAAGCGGTTTTAACCTACCTCGAGATTAGTTACAATCTTCAGTTTTTTTGTCGTGAAAGTAGAGAAACTGAACTTGTGAAAGCAAATAAAAACGAAAAAATATGTAATTTAAAAAAAAAAAACGCGTTTTTCGACTCGTATCTCCCCTTAACAGTCGTAACTCATACTGAACCTCCTACATAGTTTTACTCTTCACCGCGCATGGGGCCCTTGATTTGAAAACTGTGCTTTCGACGTCGCTAAACTTGAGCACATGTGACCTTAGGTGCTCACCCACGGTAGGGTGCTAGTGTCTTATGATTTTAGGCAGGCATCTTGAAGTGATGGTAAAATTAACGATGCTAGCGACAATTAATGATGCTAGCATTAATTATACAATACATAAGCGTGTTTTTGTTCAATTTCGGGGTTACCATGCACAGGTCTACAAATTACAGTAAAAACGTCACAAACAAATATTTTCCGTGTCAGGTATCCTTTAAGCTTATGCTGCAGCTCCGTAACATGGAAGAATGAGTGGTTCCCTCTGTGTTTCTTGTGTGACAGTGTTGCTACTGTTCTTGTTTATGTTTTTAAACTTTGTTATTTACATTGTACAGTCCTACGCAAATATCTTTTTACAGTAAAGTTGTCTTAGTCTACCTTGTGCCGCCGCTGTCATCATGGTAGTGGTAGTAGTAGGCATCACACAGTTCACGTGACCTAGAAGGAGAACGTGATTAAAGAAATGAATACGCCGAAATGGTGATGATGATGATGATGGTTTTTTTTTTTGTGCCCAAAGTTATCATTATCATCATCAATATAGCTTCGCTGTCTGACAGTTTTCACGATTCGGAACTGGCAGCATTTTTTTTCTGCAAATTGGAAAATTACCTGAAGCCTAGCAATGTTCCTGTTGTTGCTTGCATGCATTCGTGTTTGCTCTCACGCTGACGTACAGAAGTTTTTTTTGGCTAGGGTTAGTTATAGAATGACTTGCATAACATGAAATATTTTTGTGGAGAATTTACCTGTGTAATGATTGCACTCCTAAATTTGCATTAGCTTAAGAAAAAAAGAAAATGGGATCATTATGCAAGTAAATGCGGTAACATTTCCTATGCTTTCCTTACCTTCATAAGGTCATAAACAGATTGTGGTTTTAGCACGTAAAACATGTCTGATTCAATAATCGAGCAAGAGCTCACACATTGGCTGGATTGATGCTGTATTAGTGGAGTTTGGACCTGTATCTGACACCTTCACCTTCTGAAAGATTGATCAGCAACTGTTCTTGGCATTGCATTGTGCAATTTGGCTTAGTTGGAGAGCATCAGGGAAGCTCAGGGAGATGATTCTGTGGCATTACATTGACTGCAGTGATGTTGGCTCACCATTGATGGTGCAAAACATGTGTAGGGTTGGTTGTTTTCATGCTACCTATTTCATGCACTGCAAGATGCCAATGAGTGTATGACTTTGTGGAAGATGGTGTCATGCTTTAGCGTTGACCTGAGTGCAATTCTTTAAATAAGTATACCCTTCATGGGCGGTGTTTACAGTTGTACACATCAACTCTAGAGGCTTGTCATGCGCCGTGCGTCACTTCTACTTGAAAAGTGGTGTGCACATTTGTACACGCTTACCGAATGGACAACTAGCCCTCGTTTATCTTCTTTGCACTGCATATTGCTTCAGAGGATCACTTTCCCGATGCACTACCATGTTCGGTGAACCGTTCGATGTGCTGCATTCCAGAAATCGCGTGAAAATAATTTTTGCTTGCTCAGAATGGATATAACTGCTAACAAATTGCCCGTGTGTTTCGAGGCTGAGAGTCGGTTATGTTTATGCAAAAGTAGAAGATGACTGACTTCACAGTGAAGGGATATTTAGTTGCATGCGAATGAGCTGTAATTACTGAAGAAATGCGCAAATCAACATATTACGATCTTGTCCTTTCCTGCAGTGGAATATTAAGTGTTATGAGATAAGTTTACGTGACTTTGACGCATTTACAGAGAGTCCATCATAATTTGCACCTGAAGGAGATATTATCTGGTGCACTTATAACAAATATATGATAAAATGCACAAAAGCATTTTTACATAAAGTGAGGTTGCATTGCATGATTTTGCCATGCTATGTTAAGCAGCTGGAGCTGCATTTTTACAGTAGCAATGCCAGTCTCCATCTGTATCATTTTTTCCAGATGCAAGGGCTCAGAGATAACTGAAAATCAGGTTATAAGTTGTCTACATTATATCTAAACCTATATGTTTGTAAAGATGAGATGAGAACACAGAACATCGCTACTTGGCTTCCATCTATGGCTGTTATAATCCTGGTATGAATGCATGGGCAGGCACGAAAGTAGTAAACACAAAAGAGAAGCAAAGGTAACCAGTGATGTCCGTCACTGTATGAAAGTGCTTTATGCATGTGCTAGGCACACCGGCCCTTCTTTTTTTTTGGATAGTGCCACGGAAGAATTAGTGATACAATTTTCTTCACTATGTCTTATTTGTGTATTGCCATGCATGCTTACTTCTTGATTTTGATGTGAATCGGGTTTCACTCACAAAAACTGCTGCCACTGCACGGTGCATGCCGCATTGCAATGTTTGGGAAACTTCTCGATTGTTTTAGACTACTCGGATAAGATTGCACACACGACATGTGTAGTTGAGTTTATTCTGGGGATAATGCAAGCCCCCACTGTAGTTTTCTGTCATTCATGTATAAATGACGATGCGTTCTGCCAACGATCAGACTACCGACGTGTGTGCGTGCCGCTTTTGCTGTACTTTGAGTGTTACTTCTTTTACTGGGCACAAGCTTACCCAATAATGCATTTCATCTTTACCAGCTGCATTTCACTTTCTTCGCTGTCACAACCATGTGACAGTATTGTCATTGATTTCCTGTGTGTGACATTTGCTCTAAGCATATATACTTTGTCCCCTTTCAGCACTAATTCAATGCTTGACTCATTAGTGCTTAATGCCGTACAGTATTGGCATGTACACTGCACACTTATTTACTTGCCCTTTTTTTTTTTTTTGCAGTGAAGAAAAGCCTGCAAAAACAGAAAGTACTGAACCAGTGAGCAATTGGTAAGTATTGGTGTTACTTTCACTTTGCATTATTTTTTCCCTTGGATGAAGTTCTTTTTGGCTGAAAGTGAACTTGCATTTGTACCTTCTTGATTACTTAGACTGGCTGAAGCCAATATCGTGTGCTGCATAACAAAGGTGATAAAAATCCAGATACTGGATGGTGTCCTGCTCAATTTCATGGATGCATCCAGCAGCCCAGCGTCATAAAAATGATAGCCTTTCAACTTGTTAGTTGCTTGTATCTTCGCCCTCATCAGCATGGCGATTTCTCAGCCTTACTGTATAAAACTGCTGAAGGATACTGAAGGATAACAAACTAAAAGTTTCAATTACCAACTCTTGAAAAAACACTGTTCGTTGACTTGTGACTCGTCCATGATCCCATTTTTAAAAGCCTGAAATATAAAAGAAGTGGGTATAAACAGCCTCCTGTGAAATAGCTGCCAGTCAGGACGGCCAACAGCCCATTGTCAATGAACAGGGACCTAAGCCAAACTCCTAAAAAAATATCTCGGGTGGCAAAAATATTTTTGCTCTAAGACACTGCAAAAATTTACAGTCAATGATAATGTTGGTGAATTACAAGCTGTCATGAGATAGTAGTTGCCATAAATCGATTTGTACGTGCAGGGAAGCACAACTAACGAGGATTCTGTACGCAGGCTGCAGCACTGATCTGATTAAACAAGCTAAGATCAGGTAGAACCTGGAAGTGTTAGGGTTGCTGATGGCTAGCTTGACTGACGACCGTAGAAGCAGTGTTCATATTCTCATGTGACAAACTGGAATGGTGTTCAAACATCTACGAGGTTGTTCTCTGCATCAGAATGACAAATTTTCATATGCTCCAAACATAGTTCTATGGGACCTAAAGTGCAACTGTTGCGGTGTCAAGGTCATTCACATCTGCACTTTGATAGAGTGATAGGTTCACATTAAAGGGACCCTGAAACGGTTATTTGAAGCTTCTTCAGGGTTTAGGCTAGAGCATCATCGAACCATTGGCACCACAAACTTCGCTGCACGCCGTGTACCAAGGCGGCTACGGCCAATTATATCATACCCTCCTTCTTACCCCTGCCTTGCCTCCTCAACTCATGAACACGCTGGCATCGCTGGCGATCGCAGAGCTCATGTGAGCACACTCGATGATTTGAGCTTTGCCCAGTGATGACCTCTGAGACTGCACGCCAACAGGTTGCATGCATCTCGGAGACCATAGCCCCAGTGCGCCCGGCAGCACGCACGCCGTCTGGCAACAGAGACATCGCGGAGGGGTTGATATCTGCTTCGACGGGTGCCGCCACCCTACCAGCCAATTTTTCGTGCGCGCACACCGCAGCCAATCAGATTGTGCGCAGACTGCGTGTCATACTGGGGAGGGGCGGTTGAAAACGCGTTGGGCTGAGCCGCAGTGATCTGCAGCGATTCGCAGCTTTATAGCGTTGTAATCAATTACACAGTGTACGCAGAGAGCTTAAATTAGTCTGTAAATGAGCCTTAGGACTTGGTCTACTGGCTCAATGCGTTTGTACAAAATCGTCAAAACCGTTTCAGGGTCCCTTTAAGTTCCAGGACAGGCAAATGCGAAAACTCATTTTTGTCTGTCGCATGCATGAAGTGATACATTCTCTCGACAATTCAAACTCTGATAATTCAAACTTTCAGTTAACTCATACAAACCATACATTTTGCTTGGCCTGCTATGTTTTCAATGTATTTTAAAAACGCTTAATTCATACTGCCTCATTGCACAGATTCGGTTGATTTCAATTTTTTGCTTGTGCCATGTCTGGAAAATATCTGCTGCCTTTCCTGCTTCTGGCTGAACATTCACGCTTTTGTGTTACTAGCAGTTCACAAACAAAGCCAATTGCCGGCTTGCAAGACAGCCGCACTAGCTGAACTCTGTGTATCAAGAATTGCATGTGCACTAGGTGGGTGAGTTGGTTCTGCATGTCAACAAGATGGGTGCGCTTGGAACACGCGGACAGAGAAGAGGCAGGCCACACATCTGTCCACACGCCTGGCCGTGTCTTCCAAGCGCACCCACATCACTCCAGTGGCCAGGATTTTTCATGTGCACCCAGGAAGATTATCAGCCAAGAATTTTGAATGCGTGCTGGTTTAACTTTTTGGGAGTCGATTTTTTTCACGAAATGTATCCCCCCGTGTGTATTTTTTATCGCTGAATTAAAGTTTTCGGATGATTCGATTTCAAAAAATTCTGAAATTTTTTGGGTGACACTAAGGTGACAGAAAAAGTCATTTGTGTGTTACATACACATGGTTTATTTGTGAGTAGCAGTGAGATAAATTCTATTAAAAAAAACCATATACAAATGTTAAAAAATTATGCATTGAAATAAACATCGTAAAGTGCGCTGACATGCAGACGTATAAAAATAAGTGCACGAAGTGGCATTAAGTGAAAACACGAGGGGAAAAAGAGCCACTTGTGATCCAGTCAGCATCATCTCGCAAGACACTTTTGAAATGTCGCTCACTCATCAACATCCAAGTCTTTAACTCGTAAGTAACTCCTCGTATGACTGGCTAACATTTACTGAATCAGATTCTGATTCAGCAGTCGTGCAGCGATTCGGAAGAATCGTTTGTGGCAGAGAAATTAGCGCTAGCAAGCTGCGCAGGTGAGCAGAACTGTGTAGTTGTCAATGCGTCCAGATAGCAAGAACAAGTCCGAAACCTATAATAATCATTCGTCTTATTGCCGACGAGACGAAAGCAGTGTTTGCGATTCCCTGAAACAGGAAATGCAACCATAATGGCATCGTTCATGTCAGTGAGTGCCTGCACGGAAAACAGGCGTAATCACCAGTTTTGCGGGGGCAACAAGCGGAAATCGGCTGAAGAATGAAACCGAAACTAGCGGGCGCACCGCTGTTGTAAAGCGTAAAAAAAAAAAAAAAAGACCGAGAGACATTGGTGCAAGGAAAAAATTTCATGTATTCCCACAGTTTGGCAGCACATGCCAAGCAAGATATATGATCAAAGAAGGCGCGAATTTTCGACATACAGGCAATGGCGTACATGTACCTCTTTTACCATCTTGTGGCTGTTAGCGGATGACGTACATATACATGTTTGACCCTCAAAGGGTTAAAGAACTGCAGCAGTCAAATAACTAAAGGTTAACCTAGATCTCTTCGCTGTGGTATTTTTTTATCTCTGTTTTTTCCTGGGAACATAATCTTTCTGGGAACATAGTCAATCATTCAGTGATAAATCAGCGTTTGACTTTTTCTTCCAGTGTGGTACCACCAGCTCGCAAGACAGAAGACACAATTCAGTACGTGGCGTCACTCGAGACGACCATGGCCAACTCGTCTCATAAGGCAGGAAGACGCGGATCGGGACCTTTCTTCACTAGAGACGACCATGGCCAACTCAATGGCCAAGTGCATGGAGCATTTGAAGATGCTTCAAGATGAGCGCAAGGAAGGTGGTGAACAAAAGGACACAATTTACCACTTTTGCATGTATGTGGCGAGCTGCATTAGAGAACTGAACAGAAAAGATCAACTCGAAGCCATGCAAGAAATCTACGCTGTCATCCACAAATACCAGAAGAGGCAGCTTGAGAATACGTGATCGGTGTGCATCAGTAACCATCTTCGTTTTAGTGTCGCATTTCATCTTCATTAACAAAATATTTGTGGTGCAACTGAGACAGGAAGACACGATAGGGCACCAGAAACCTTGCTCTGAAGTAGCTGGTGCCCTATCCTGTCTTTTCTCGTTTTTTCTTCCTGTTACAGTTGCTCCACAAATATTTTGTTCAGCTATCAACTCGCCCAACGTCACACTTTGCTAAAGCATCCTCATTACTTAGTCACAAGACGTGTTTCCGTTCAAAGAAACCTTGCTGTGAAAATGTAACAACTTATCATATTCCAGTTGTCTTTCATTGTGTTCCATTTCATTGGTCCAAGCAACAGAGTGCCTGGTTTTTTGCGTGTGTCAGCTGATTGTGGCTGGTGGATGATGAGAAATGCGTAGAAGTGTGTGAAAGTGATTGCTACATTATACGTGCCATTTGTGTGAATGTTTATTGCCTAACTTTTGTCCTCAATAAAGTATGCAATTGTAGCTGTCCAGATTGAGTAGTTTAATTTGCCTGTTTACTTGCAGGCAGCACAAAACACCCTTCTTTCTTGGTTGCTGCTGAGTTAAACTTTGACTACACCCAGATATAAGAAAAATATGTTATGTATAGTGAGGCGTATATGTAAAATTTGGTAGGCCATAATTTATTTTAGTGTGCATAGCACAGTGAATGATAAAATTTTAAATCTCGAATCTAGCTAATGGTTTTCCTGGCACACACCTAGTTGGTCGATGCGTTGATATTGTTTGATCACATTGACTGTGCTTTTGGTAATAATGACGGTACATTTGTATTATTTGTGTGCCGTGTACTGGCACAGCGGGAACCGGGAAGTGGCTGAACAGGTTCAAGATGAAACATGGGGCCGCTGCCTTCTTGAAGGTGTCGGCTATACCTGCGAAAAATTGCGAGAACCACGTTAGCTTTGAGCAACATGGGGGGAATGAGGTCTTGTCATGCAGCATGTCACCTTTAACGTTTATTCACTGGCAGAAGCATTGTGATGAAAATGGCAAATGCTGTGGAGATTATTGTTATTGCGATAGCAATTATATGGACACTCTCGGCTGGTTTTCGCCGTCGGCGTCGCTGTCATGTCCCGTATATGTATATGTATCTATATATTTATAAAAACCTCAAAGAAAAATAATTCAGAAAAATGCTTCCGACGCGCGGCATCGAACCAGGGACCTCTCACGCTGCAGCGCGCGGCGCTAACCGCTAGCCACGAAGGCGAACGTCCTTCAACGTTCAAACGGCGAGCTATTTATATACAGCGAGTTTTCAGCGTGTTTTCAGCATTACCAGCGAGATGGCGCAAAGGCCGCGCTCGGCGGGGCTTAGCTGGGCGCCCCTGCGTTCGTCGCGACGCGCGCTCTCAGGCGCTAATAGCTCTCCGGCGCGCACTTCGCCCAAAGGTGGGGGGGGGGGGGGTAGATGCCCGTGGGCGCGCGCGCTTATCTCGCGGTGGCGGAGAATGGGGCTTTCGCCGGAACGATAGCGTTGTAGTTACCGGGCGCGCGAAGGTCACATCGCTCGCTGCAGTCCCCCCCCGTTTGCGAAAAGAGCACGCTTTTCAAACACAGCGAAGTAACAACTGTGACACTTGTTCGCGCTCGTCTGGACCTGTGAATACGTTTCGTGCGTCGTTTTTGGTTGAGCAGCGCGTTAAGTGTCGAGCTGTGAATGTTTTTAGTTCGCTCTCGTCCTGTGCGTGTTGTTTTCGTGCGTCATGTGTGCGTGAGCAGCGCGCTGCACGTTTCGACCTGCTTGCCATTCGTCGCTTGACATTCCAATTTGTTGCTATCGCATTCATTGCTTCGCCTTGTGGCGAAACTGTGACTTTTTATTATTTGATTTGCAAACACAGATGCACAAGGACTAAGAGAAAACAGAGAGAGCAAGCTGGCAACTGCCACTTGGAGGGGCACAACGCCTGCGTGGTCTTTCGGGAGGAGGGAAGAGAGAGGAGAGGGAGATAGGACGAGAGAAAGAGGAAAAAAAATCCACGCATATCCACGAAGTGAATGATGATGAGTGGGCGAAGCACGGCGATTGTTCGGTAACCGTGAATCTCCCGTGACATTGCCCACTCGCTCATGGAAATGAGTGACAACGCGTGTATACATTATATACAATTTTATTTTGGTCATAATTGGTATGTCGTATTGGGTTCTGGATTCCGCTTTCCTTTCATTGTCACCGCTTTGTGGTCCGTGAAATGTAGAGCCAATGGTTCTTCGGTCGGATCTAACCTGAAGTTTTTTTAAAGACGATATTCTTTCTTGGGATACTTGCCGTTGTCAGAAGGGAGGGGGAGTTGGCGTCCCGAAGGCGCCTCGTCCCAGAGCTTACATACTCATCGACCCCTCATCATCCAATACGTTTGCCCCGGCAAGCTTCCCGCCCCGGGTCACAGGGCGGGAGTTTTTTGTTTTGGGCAGACGGTCCTACCCGGACAAGGGTGCCGCGTTCGCACGTCGCAAAGCGTCGAGAAAACGCGACAAGTCTCGTGGCCCCACGCCAACGAGACGGCCGGTGCCTTCCCCAGGCAAGGGGGGCTGCTCTTTTCCACAACAACCGAAGTCACTGTGTATGGAGCTGCAGCCAATCCGAACCACCTGGCAGTGTGAGGCTGCCGAAGCTCCCGTCCGATGTGGACGAGTACGCTACCGTCCGGCGTGACAACGAAAGTCGGCGCGCACGAGACAGACGTAGCTAAGTCGTGCCTGCTGTTTCCGTTCCAGCGAGAGGCGTGGATCGCGAGCGCAAGAGTGTTGCGCAAGCAAACAACCATCGCTTAAACGCACAAACTTTGGTCTGTATGTCCGTCTGTCTGTCTGTCGGTAATCCCGATGCAGCTTCTCGGCCAAAGTTTAACTTCTTTCTGAACGCCCAGCCATCTTGAACTGGATGTTCGCGTTCATATTTGTGAACATATTCGATCAAAAAAGCAAATACTACGCATTCCTGAGGCACAACATTAATATGTAAGTGTCAGGACGTGTGTTCTTTATTAGAAAATACTTAGGTACGCAATTCTAAAGACCCTAGTGTTTTTTAGGCTGTCTCAGGCAAAGGCAAAACATAGTAGTACGGCCGGCACAAGCTGTTTTACAAAGAGCTGTGCTGTGAGCACGGACAACGCCGCACGCCGACAAGGCTCGGTCTTAAGGTGCTTCGCCCCTAAAAAGAGAGGGAAGTAAAGAAAAATTGACGAAGACTTAAAGCGTAAGTAAACACGAAAAAAGAAATGTCTATAAACGGGTGGCCAGGCCTGTTTGAATCCTTAAAAGTCAGTAGAGCTCGATGGGCCGGGTCGCATCGAGAAACGCAACCTCTTGGAAAGAGGTAATCGTCTATGGTCGCGCACTTAAGTCCCAGGAATTTAGATTCCTTAATCAGCAAAGCCCGCTGCATAAATGCGGGACAGTGCACTATAAGATGATCAAGTGTCTCACACGAGCCACAAGCTGCGGTCAACATGATCTGCCCGAAATAGGCACGACAGTGATATAGTTGTCGACAAATCGTGTGAGCAGCTCAGTATAGCTGACTGTGATCAATGCGCAGCAACTTGTTACATCACATGCTGCATATAAAAATAGAGGTTGCTGCCAGACTTAGCTGAGAACTAGCAGATTATTATGTTATTTTGTAGTGGGCAGGGCTTTCAAAATGAATAATTTGGCAGAGAAAGCTCACTTTTTATCAAAATGCAAAACTTGAATTTGATGGAACACTTTGTCATGGCCCCTCTAAATATCAAATGAGAGTGTTCAAACTAACTTCAGAAATCCAGTCACCCCATGGCACCTGTAAGTAACGAATGGTTTAGTATTTCAGTTGGCTTGGATTATCAGCTGACATTTTACTCAACAAAAACATTATGCAATGCCATAACATTTAATGCGTTGTTGCGTGAATATGTATTCCACAGGCGCTGACAAATGTGGCCTTTGCAACTCAAACGTTCATCTTGCATGGCTTTTTCCGTCCTCTTATGTATTCGGGGATTTGCAGGTACTTGGAACCCACTGTCAGGCAGGTTAGAACCCACTGAATACTTCCGAAATACATCCGTAATATTGTATATACGTATTACTACATACTGTAACTTTAGCGCAAGCACACGAGGACACACAAGAAAGGAACACACGGACCAGCGATTATTATGTTATTTTGTAGTGTGCAGGGCTTAATAATAATAATAATATCTGGGGTTTAACGTCCCAAAACCACCATATGATTATGAGAGACGCCGTAGTGGAGGGCTCCGGAAATTTCGACCATCTGGTGTTCTTTAACGTGCACTGACATCGCACAGTACACGGGCTTCTACCATTTCGCCTCCATCGAAATGCGACCGCCGTGGCCGGGATCGAACCCGCGACCTTCGGGTCAGCAGCCGAGCACCCTAACCGCTATACCACCGCGGCGGACAGTGTGCAGGGCTTTCAAAATGAATAATTTGGTAGAGAAAGCTCACTTTTTATCAAAAAGTGAGCTTTCTCTTTCTCTGAACACACGGACCAGCTGCGCTGGTCCGTGTGTTCCTTTCTTGTGTGTCCTCGTGTGTTTGCGCTAAAGTTACAGTATGCAGCTAAACCAACTAGCCCGCTTATCCGTATTACTACGCATTACTAGTTTGATGAAAGCCATGCCTTCTTGCAGGACACCCATTAAAGAGGCGCTGCAACACTTTTTAAACGTGTTCAGGAAACGCTGCCGATTTTTAGCTGAGGCTCCTGCGAACAAGTGAGACAAATAAAAAATCGCAGCAGCGGCTTGGGATTCGCAAATTAAATTTCATTCAGCTAGAAATCACTCGCTCTTCTCTTCACAAATGATGCCTATGCCCAGAACCAACTGCGTCACATATCCAAAAGCACATAGACAGGACCATAAGCTGACGAGCATCGCGAGCTTCATTGTTACCATGGCCGCCGCGGAGGCCGTGCCGCACGCTGCTAGAATAACGCCACAAAAGTACACCAGGTGCGCTCGCAATCGCACGAAAAGCAAGCCGCGCGTTCAGTGAAAACGAGACAAGAAAGTGCTGGACGGTCATGAGGCGCGAGCGCTGACGTACGGACGTAGCTTCCTGGCCGCCTTTGTCAACGCTCGGTATGCTCGCTGGGACGAAAGGAGGGAGAGTGGGCTTAGAGGGTTCTGAAAATTTTTGTGCCAGTCGTTCGTGAGGCAATGAACTCCGATAGTTATGCCACTGATTGTTACTTGGAAAAGCGTTGCAGGGCCCCTTTAAACTATTCTAATCTCCGTTGCATTCATCATCCTCAGCGCGAGTTTTTTTTTTCCTCTCTGAACTGCCACAGCAACTTAACTGGCAGTCGTGCTGACGTCAGGTGTCGGTCTCCCAACCGACGGCGGGGAAATTGAAAGCAGCAACCTCATCAGGGAATGTTGCAAGTCCTCGAGTTGTCGAAAATCGCCCATTAAAAAAAAAAAGGAGAGAGAGAGAAATGAGGAGCCCTTCCCTAATCGGACAGATGGGGTCTAGCGAAGCTTGACGTGGGCGTGCAGACGTCTTGCGTTTCTTTTGACAGCAATTCGACAAGATCTTTCCGCGAGCATCGAGCTCGGAGCAACGTCGGCAGCGGGTGTATGCGGTGCTATATGAGCCACTGCGACTCCTTGCATATGGGAACACTCTTGAGCTAAGTCCATTTCATCGCGGTATGCTGCAACGGTGCTTGCACTGGTCTGCCAGCCTTTGTGAATATCTGTCAACGCAATCTGCGCCTGCATTGTCGTCCATTTCTAATATGAACGACTTGATATGCTGCCCGGTAGAAGCACGACTGCGGTGATAATACTATCAAGTGTCGCGGTTTTACGTCTCAAAACCCCGATATGATTACGAGGGACGCCGTAGTGGAGGGCTCCCGGAAATTTGACCACCTGGGGTTCTTTAACGTGCACCTTAAAGCGACACAAAACGATTTTTCGCGTATTAGTGAAGTACAATTTCACATTCCCGAAAACACCACTCTTACCGCGACGCTACGCTTGGTAAGCGAGAAAACGCGCGAAAAGATAATGCGGGTGGAGACGCCACCTTGAGATTCCCGCACCAAACACCGTGACGTCATAGATTTTGAAGGCGTCTACAGGGTGCTACGTAGCTTCTAAGCGATAAAAATGAAGTACATTGTCGTTTGTGGGTGCCATAGACCTAGCATGCGAAGTTTCAGAAAATTTCATTGAGCCAATGTCGCGAAAATACGCAAAATACATTTTGAAATTTACGACGTCACGCGCGAAGATTTCGGCGCGAAATTTAAAAATGAAACTTCAACCTTGATTTTCTCCGTTAATAATGAACTTATGATAGTGAAACACATACGGCATTAGAGTTCTCAGAGTGTAGTTTGTCAATCTAAACCAAATCATTGTTTCTCTTTAGTGTCCCTTTAATATGCTTCTAGCATTTCGCCTCCAGTGAAATGCGGCCGCCGCGGCCGGGGTGCGATCCCACGACTTTAGGGTCAGCAGTCAAGCACCATAACACGACAACAGCGACAGGGGAATGAAGGAATGAAAAAATTAAATCAGCTCCGCTTCGCGGACACCGATGAAACAGCGGAATCTGGCGGCCTTCTCATCGTCAGGCTATCGCATTTCTATGTTTTGCAAGTCTGAGATATGTTGCATCACTGCTCTTTATTAAACACTCTTTGTTGAGCTTTGAGGTGGACTGTGGTCGTATAGTTTTACTGCATCTTGACCAGGCCCGTAGCCAGAAATTTTTTTTCGGGGGGGGGGGGGGGGCACCTGTTGAAAACCTTGAAAACTCCCTATTTTCATTATTTTTTCTCGTAAAACACGCCCCTCAGTCCGGATTTTGGGAGGGGGATGGGCTGCCCCCCCCCCCCCCCCCCTGCTGGCTACGGGCCTGATCTTGACCATACACTCTTATACTCAGGTTTCACAAAGATGCCTTCGCTTAAGATGCACGTCAATGACAACTTCGTCAGGAATGTTTCTGGGAAGGCAATCTACAGTTGTCTAAACGTCAATAGAATAGAACAGCATCGCTGTTAATTGAACAGGAGTTGTTACAGGTTATTGGCAAGGTCGCTAACTTCGGTCCCTGCTCTCTTTTGATGCCATTGTTCGCGCGCTAATGTCCTGGAAGGGGACATTGGCGCGCAATTATGGAAGGGGGAAGCTTATGTAATAATAGCACAACAACAATAAAAAAAAGATATACGATAGTGTAGTGCTATAGATAAAGCAACGCGAGAAAATGAAAAAGAGAAAAAGAAACGCGCAAAGTGGCTGCTGGTAACTTCCCCGTTTGAAAGAAAATGTCATATAAAGATCATTGCCATCATCAAAAAAAAAAAAAAGAGCGACAGAAAAAAAAATGCAAACAAAAAGGGACAGCTACCTCAAACGGGCATAATGAGCCGCCGACCGATCGGTGGTTGCTATGCAAAGACAAAACGCATCGGTAAAGAAGAAAGGAAAGCGGGAAGGTGCATTCAATCACGTGCGGGTGAACGGCAGAAAATGCGTTGTCACGGCAACTGACGGCGTTGGCACGTCCGCACAGCGGTCGAGAGTGGCGCTTCCCCGCGCGAGAGGCCACGCGATATCATTACATGGCATCGCTTCCCGGACATTAGCGCGCAAACAATGACATCGAATGAGAACAGGGACCGAAGTTAGCGACCTTGCCAACGGACAACGTCTACCTGCGGTAAATGTTTTCGCGAGACCGACCTTTACGAATGTCGTGACCTCTGGAACGAACGTCGTCGAAAGGGCTTTCTTTTTAAGAGATGGTGAAGTGACAATGACTTCTTACACGGGGACCCACTAATGGTTACGCAGGTTGTGACTATTTCCTTGATCCGCGCTGTGCTGAACTACCGACGCGACTCAGATATTGGACTCGCCGGAACTTCTCTACGTAGCAGTGTGCATCAAGATTTCGTCGTGTTGAGCCCTCGTAATCGACTGCGCTTGAAGGGATTTCAAGCCGCTACTTGCCACTGTTTGTTTTATGATTTTTTTTGTGTGTGTGTGAGAGCCAGTAGCCATTTGGAACTGGCTCATTGGACCACGTCGCTTGGCATTTTGCCCGTATCACTGTCCTGTGCGAAATTGGAAAAGCGACACCGTGGAACTAGAGTGCAGAGCAAAAACAAGTTTTGATCCATGAAATGATCAGCCGCATCAGCCCAACAATGACGAACTCAGTAAGCACGATTGCCTTTCCTATTACTGTTTTTTTGACGTTGTATACTAAGCTAACATATTCAACGTTTCGTGGATGAAAGTCACGATGAAATCAAGGCTAGCGAAGTAATCACACCGTCTAAATAATTCATCAGAGCTTCGAGGGTCACCTTTTCTTCGCCGCACTTGGAACTGCAGCGACCACTCGACTGTATTAGTAATTCTTTTTGGGCGCGAGTTGGTTCATTATGGAGCAAGAAGGTACTAGCGCAAGGACACACCCACGAGAGAAACGGCACACACGCGCACACAATCGCTATTCATGCGCATAAACTAATTGCTTCGAACCGGGAAGTGGCTGAACAGGTTCAAGATGAAAATCGGGACCACTGCCTTCTTGAAGGTGTCGTCTATATACCTGTCAAAGGTTGCTCCGAAAAATTCAGACTTGCACCGTAATCTTGTCAAATGACGTGGTGTCGTTCTATAAAAGCAACAGCCTGATGCTTGTCCAAGCAGATGAAAAGGGCGGGTTAGCCGTTTTACCCAAGGAAATTTGCAACCAAAAAAGCCGGCAGATCCCACGCACTGTGGGAATCGATGTAATGCGAAGCAGCCAGGAAGGAGCAAATCATGCTTTACATAATTTGCATGTCATGTTTTACATGTTACGACGTGTCATTTGTGTTCGTCATACAGTCACGTCGCGATATACCAATTTTGGTGTATGTCAAGCTAGCGAACTGGACGCAAGCGCACCATGAGTGTGGCATGTAAATGGCATTGTAGACGACATGCATGCCAAGATTTTCATGTTACCACCTGCCACTTATGTTCGTTATACAGTCATGTCACTCAATACCAAATTTGGTGTATATCAAGCTAACGAACGGCCGCGAGCGCGCCATGAGCGTGGAAAGCAAGTCATGTCGCTCATGACATGTCATGATTTCCATATTACCACTTGTCATTTATGTTCGTCACACAGTCATGTCACTCAATACCAACTTTCGTGTATCTCAAGCTAACGAAACGGCCGCGAGCGCGCCATGAGCGTGGAATGCAAGTCATGTCGCTCATCAAGTCATGATTTCCATATTACCACTTGTCATTTATGTTCGTCATACAGTCATGTCACTCAATACCAAATTTGGTGTATCTCAAGCTAACGAAACGGTCGCGAGCGCGCCATGAGCGTGGCATGCAAGTCATGTCGCACATGACAAGTCATGATTTCCATATTACGACTTGTCATTTATGTTCGTCATACAGTCATGTTACTCAATACCAAATTTGGTGTATCTCAAGCTAACGAAACGGCCGCGAGCGCGCCATGAGCGTGGCATGCAAGTCATGTCGCACATGACAAGTCATGATTTCCATGTTACCACTCGTCATTTATGTTCGTCATACAGTCATGTTACTCAATACCAAATTTGGTGTATATCAAGCTAACCAAACGGCCGCGAGCGCGCCATGAGCGTGGCATGCAAGTCATGTCGCACATGACAAGTCATGATTTCCATATTACGACTTGTCATTTATGTTCGTCATACAGTCATGTTTCTCAATACCAAATTTGGTGTATCTCAAGCTAACGAAACGGCCGCGAGCGCGCCATGAGCGTGGAATGCAAGTCATGTCGCACATGACAAGTCATGATTTCCATATTACCACTTGTCATTTATGTTCGTCATACAGTCATGTGCCTCAATACCAAATTTGGTGTATCTCAAGCTAACGAAACGGCCGCGAGCGCGCCATGAGCGTGGAATGCAAGTCATGTCGCACATGACAAGTCATGATTTCGATATTACGACTTGTCATTTATGTTCGTCATACAGTCATGTGTCTCAATACCAAATTTGGTGTATCTCAAGCTAACGAAACGGCCGCGAGCGCGCCATGAGCGTGGAATGCAAGTCATGTCGCACATGACAAGTCATGATTTCCATATTACGACTTGTCATTTATGTTCGTCATACAATCATTTCACTCAATACCAAATTTGGTGTATATCAAGCTAACCAAACGGCCGCGAGCGCGCCATGAGCGTGGCATGCAAGTCATGTCGCACATGACAAGTCATGATTTCCATATTACCACTTGTCATTTATGTTCGTCATACAATCATTTCACTCAATACCAAATTTGGTGTATATCAAGCTAACCAAACAGCCGCGAGCGCGCCATGAGCGTGGCATGCAAGTCATGTCGCACATGACAAGTCATGATTTCCATATTACCACTTGTCATTTATGTTCGTCATACAATCATTTCACTCAATACCAAATTTGGTGTATATCAAGCTAACCAAACGGCCGCGAGCGCGCCATGAGCGTGGCATGCAAGTCATGTCGCACATGACAAGTCATGATTTCCATATTACCACTTGTCATTTATGTTCGTCATACAATCATTTCACTCAATACCAAATTTGGTGTATATCAAGCTAACCAAACGGCCGCGAGCGCGCCATGAGCGTGGAATGCAAGTCATGTCGCACATGACAAGTCATGATTTCCATATTACCACTTGTCATTTATGTTCGTCATACAATCATTTCACTCAATACCAAATTTGGTGTATATCAAGCTAACCAAACGGCCGCGAGCGCGCCATGAGCGTGGAATGCAAGTCATGTCGCTCATAAAGTCATGATTTTCACTTTGGTGCTCTTACTTTGGTGCTCTTACTGCGAAATCGTAACAGCTATATTTAAGATTAAGATAAATATAAGCGATGTCGCCAAAGTCGCAAGGCAAAATCGAGTGAAACCAAGAATGATCTTTTTTTTTATCTAAGTCAAAAACCCGGCAATAAACGTAAAGGTAGAAAATGCAGAGCGTCCAGAAAAAAGATGAGTAGAACGCGGACCGCCGGAGGTGTGTGATGATGTTGAAGACCCTAAACATGAGATTGCAAAGTGTCGTGCTACTCTGGACACCGTCGGATTCAGCCATGTTGTCGAATTCGCCATCATCTCTGATTGGCCAAGAGGGTTGCTGCTGTGTCGGGTGACTAGCTTAAAATTCCGCCATTATGGAATATTCCAACATGGCAGAATTTGACTGCTTCCAGAACAGAACCCCTCGACGAGAGCTATAGTTAACCTCCCCGTCTTGTCCATCCTCTATCTTACATACTTAGGAAGGAAGCCGAATTCGTCAAAGTTTGATGGGTGTGTTCAGATAAGAACGTCGGTGCATGACCGCCGACCCCCTTTAATTTCGCCGAAAAAAAATATTTTGTTTTCCGAGTCCCCAGAACCACAAAACCACTTTTGGTTTCACAAAAAAAAAAAAAAAGTGACCTTCTTTAAAAAAAAATTCACAAGTCTCCACTGTGCCGCCACCGCCTCTTTAGAATTTCGCGAAACTGGGATTTCGATGAGACGCTACAAAAACACTATTATAGCTGTAGGTTTTAAAATTATTGTCCGCATACTACGGATAGTTTGTGTTGATAAAAAAATTATTACTTGGCAGTTTTGATGTTGTTGTGTTAGGAAAAGAAATCGCGAAATCGGCACAAAGCTCAATAATGCTGAAGTTTAAGATTTTTTTTTCTCCGCGCGTATAAACGCCGGACTACCCAAAGTTTTTAAAAACATTGCCATATGTTTGGTGAATAGATGTGCTGAACGAAATACCTGAGAGTGGCTTCGAACGTTGACCAGAAATGTTCAACTGAAGACATGTCTCTCAAAATTCAATATTGTGAAGATCATTAAAAAAAAAACACCATCTTCGATTTTCTTTAAACTCTTCAGAATTAAATCCAAGCACGTGTTCTAACTTAATCTGTATAAACATGTTGCATTATTTTTGTGAGGTCGGAGCTATGAAGCACGAAGAGTGGCCACGTTGACGTATACTGAGTAACCACAACATTGAGCGAGTATGGAGCAATAGTTGTCATTATCGTTGTTTTAGGTTTTGAATGTCTCTGTGGATTGACGGATTGGCAGAAATAAAACAGGAACAGTTGGTTTTGAAGAGGAATTTATTACTAAATTTTTTTACGCAAATCACAAAAACTTCTACACGGGTCCCAGCCTCTGAGCGTACCGCGTTGCTGAGTCACACTCTTTGCAGAAATCGCTTTCAAAATCTTTCGCGCATGTGAGCCTACGTACGCCTCATAAAGGAGGTGGCTGGAGAGGATCCAGCACTGGATATTTATCGCTTCCCATGGCACGTCGGTAATGTGATAACGCAGAGGGTGCGTGTCGGCACAAGCGGCGCTTCTGCAGCCCGACCGCGCTCGCCCGCTCCCTAAAAAAGAAAAAAAGACATAAACAAGAAACAGCTCCACTTGCTCAAAGGGACTGACAACTGATTTTTCTCGACCTATCTTTTTACGGCGCGACAGAAAGCTCACCCTTCGTGGTGTTTGTAGCTGCAGTAGTTAATCCCAAAAGCACGTAGTTATTTTACAAGCAGTATTTTTCGATCTGAAAGGCTCTAAACACGCATGTACCTTTCCTCCAGCAACGCTGAGAATTGATAGTGATACCGCCCAGCCCTTCGCGCGATTTGTGAAAGCTGTCGTCGTTCTGCTGTCACAGGAGTTCTTTTAACTATGCTTAACCACCTTTATTTTGAGCTTTTCGACTATTCTTGAAAATAAGAAGCTGTTACAACGAGGTGATGTGGCATTATGCACGTTCCCTGTAGAAGGACTGAAAGCTGGGCCAGTTGGTAACCGTACTTGAACATAATATAACGCAGCGCAAGATGACGCGGACACAAGAGAAGAAGCGCTGTGCCTGTCCCTTCTTCTCTTGTGTCCGCGTCATCTTGCGCTGAGTTAAATTATGTTCAAGTACGTTCCCTGTATTTGTACCGCGTCGTGTGCATCTGCGCCCTAGGTTGCCTGCGCCTGAGTCATGGGTGGCTCATCCCGGTGTCGTTACTCTCTCGATACACGAGCCAAGTCACCGAAAACGTCACTACGTATAGACCTTTTCACAAACGGCTCTCTGGGCGCCGCCATAGTCCTTTTTGGGCTGCGCAAATTGGCGTGACCCCCCAAAAATGCACTGCCGAGGCTGTGACGTCAGCCTTTGTATTCCCGTGCGCAGCCCAGCATGGCGGCCGTTCCGAGTAGCAGTGCACGTCATTTCTGAGACGAAGTGTAGGTAGCAAAACTACGTCGTTCCAAAATCTTAGCGACCTGGAAACTCCGTGCACGGTTGCATGAGCACGCTGAAAAGTTGCTCATGACGCGCTGACGAACATGGGATCATTACGTCACACGAAGGCAGCGCCACTTTAATGCATACTACTAACCCAGGCCTATATGTACATTTTTATGGAGTAATATCTTTTAATATAAAGAAACCGACAATATTTCAGTACTAACAAAAAGATCGTCGACCGCGTACAGCAATCAACGGTCACGTGGCCGGTACATCGAATCGTTCATGTTTTTGCCGCCAGAGGCACTACAGGTCATTTTTCGCGACTTTCAATGAAGAAATAAAAATATAAATCCACCTCTCACGAGAAAAACAGGGTTCGTTTGAGTCAATGCGACGGACAATCTTTCCATCAGTGGAGTCATCTCATTCCATGTTCTGGTCAGTTGTCGGTTCCTTTAAGAAAGGTCAAAGTAATAAGAGAACGTCGGCTTTCACTTCCGTTCGTCGTCGACAACACGGCAGTCCTCTGCTGGTCAACGAACGTGAGTACGCGTGCGCGTATTGCACTCCCCTGATATTGATGGCCACGTTGTGGAGCTCAGAGCGAGCGTTTTGCGCTGACTACCTAAAGAGGCATATGAAGAAGACTGCCTACAAGCGGAACGTTCGACGTGTGAAAGATTTGAATGTCGCCTTACTAAGCAAGCGCATGCCAGAAAAAGCCTCATCCTTCAGAGAAACCGACATTTTGTGCCAGAGCTGTTTCAACCATTTCAGACAGATCGCCGCAGAGTCTCCAGATGCATCTCAGTCTGACGAAAATTTTGTTCCCGAACAAATTGCTGTCGAAGAGCTAAACGTATTCGTTAAGACAACCGACGTGACATCCCTGAAAATTCCGGCGAATGTTAAAGCACATTGCCGAGTGCCTTACGCCAAGCGTAAGAAAGCGGAGATCGAGGGTGATATCTTCAGGACAATTTCTGCTGTCCTTACAGCAGCGTACGGCACTACAGATGAACCTGGTTCTTCAGCGGAAACAAGCAACACGTGTCGCGAGCGGCTGCGCGACCTAAAGCACAAGTTCGATACCTGCGAATCATACCATGAACGCTGCCGCCTCCTGACATTGCTCCGTGTGAACCTTTCTAATCAACAGATTCAAGAAATGATTCCATCCACAATTCCGCACCTCATTCGGAAATCCAGAAAATACAGACACACCCACGTGGTGTGGTCAAATCCGGACCTAGACTAGATCGAAGCTGAACCCAGAAAACATACAGACAGCAATGAAATACTATACTGATGATAAGCTCAACTGCACCCAACAAAGCCCACACAAGAAAGATGTCATTGCAATTAGTTCCAAAGGACAAAAAGAGTACGTTTCAAAACGGCTGATGACCATGTCCATTCGGGAAACATTTTGTGGGACGCTAGCGCAGGCGAAGAATGATTCAACCGAAAGCCACGAATCCCAAACGATCACTGAGGTTTAGATGCGAAGCATCTTATGCTCGGCGCTATGTCAGTCCCTCCCGCGTCCGACCACTTTGATGAAGTAGGGAAGCACCCATTATGCGAACCAGAACCCTGTAGTGATATGAAGGCCGTCAACCACTACCACAGTCATCAGAGTCATGGCCGAGAGCACAGAGAGGCTGCTTAGCAATGGCTAGGCAGGTGGTGTCCTGTCGCCCAGGTTGACCCCATTCCTTGATCTTGCTTGCATGTGTTTGGAGGGGGGCTTAGTCCGTCCCTCTTTTCTGCGTCCCACACCACCACAGCGCATGCGCGTCCCCTCCCCCCTTTCTCTCTCCTCTCCTACGCTCACCCCCTTTCTCTAGGGTGCTATCGCGGAACGATTCCTTTTTCTATTCCAATTCTTTTCCGCGTGACGTCGAAGCCCACTGCTGACGTCAGCAGTGGGCGGGAACGCGCGACGCCGGCTCCCGTTGTGTGTAAACGTCATTTTGACGTCACGCCTTTTTACGGCTGCTTGATGGACAGACGCTTCGACCAATCACAGACGGCTAATGGCGGCGAAAAGAATAGAAAAAAAAATCACAGCATATCCACGGAGTGAATGATGATGAGTGGGCGAAGCTCCGGAGGTTCATCGGTGAAAACCGCGAATTTTTCGGGAATCTTGCCCAGTACATCATCAAAGACGTGACAAACACTGTGGGTATATATTGAGAAATTTTATTTATTCGTGAGCCGTGGTTTCCGTTTTCGTACTGGAGCCGTGTTTTCTTCGTTGGTCGTGAGCCGTGGTGGTTACCGTTTACATAAGCCGTGGCTTCCTTTCCGCCTTCATTAAACGGCTTTATGGTCGGTGAAGTGGAGGGATAGGGGTACTTGGATGGGTCGTAGTGGAAAGTTTGCAAAGACGAGATCGATGCAGGTTCCTCGGATGGTGGTTGGTTGCATGTGGTCGAACGATATGCATGTGAGATCATCTCGCGATGCCATGTGTTGTATGGAATTGCGATCGTCATCGTCATCAGCGTAATCGTTATGACGCATAGTGGGTACATTCCATGTGCTGTGCCGTGATGGCAGCGTCATCGCCATCAGGCCGGTTACGCCTGACGCGTGACAAGGTTAGACTAAGAGGAGCCTCGCCCCTAAAAATTCCCCATCTCCCGCTAAAGGGAACCATGTGTGGATGCGAAGCAGCGGGGAGATAATTAGCTTGAGCGGGAGGAACGTCGCCGCTCTCATTTCATAGCAGCGGTCCGGGCGCTCATCGCGGCGCTGCACAGGAGAGCGAATGAGGCGCGCGCGCTCCGTCATTTTCATACCGCGGAACTACCGTGGCGCCCCAAGCGGAGTATGCAGCTGTCACATCACCTGTCGTGCGCGCCGCTCCGTAGAGGATTCCTAGAGGAGAGGACAGGGGGGACCGTAGGAGAGGAGAGAGAGGGGGAGGGGACGTGCATGCGCTGTGGGGGGTGTGGGACGCGGGAGCCGCTCCGTAGAGTAGAGGATTCCTAGAGGAGAGAAAGGGGGTGAGCGTAGGAGAGGATAGGGGGAGGGGACGCGCATACGCTGTGGGGGGTGTGGGACGCGGGGGGCCGCTCCGTAGAGTAGAGGATTCCTAGAGGAGAGAGGGGGGGAGAGGATGCGCATGCGCTGGGGGGGATGTGGGAGGCCGGAGCCGCTCCGTAGAGTAGAGGATTCCTAGAGGAGAGAGGGGGGAGAGGACGCGCATGCGCTGTGGGGATGTGGGACGCGGGCGCCGCTCCGTAGAGTAGATGATTCCTAGAGTAGAGAAAGGGGGGTGAGCGTAGGAGAGGATAGGGGAGGGGACGCGCGTACGCTGTGGGGGGGTGTGGGACGCCACGATGTACGTGCTTCATAATCATGTCGTGGTTTGGGCTCGCAAAGTCTCGGGTAAAGTTATATTAATTAAGTATATCTGGTGAAGTGACCTAAAACTCAGTGAGAAGCGTGTCCGAGATGAGGACGAAGTACAGTCATGTATGGTTGCCTGCGAATGCAAGGGCCGTTTTAAAGTTGCTTTCAAGTATGGAAGGCGTTGGGTTAAATAGACGTGACACGTTTGGGCCAGGAGAGGTTCGTTGGGGGTGAATAATACGCCTGCGAAGCGTACTTATACAGTATAGCTATTGTAACGTTGTAATTACTGCCATTGTTCGAACACGTTGAAAGTGTAGGCTTCCGGATAAACGACATATTTTGAAGTATTCACTGTCATTTGGCATTTACTGCACCAGCTAATAATTCGTTCAGTTCCTTGCTAAAGAACGAGATGGTGATCTGTACTTAATATAATGTTGCAGTTGCTGGCAAATATTCTTAGAGTGCAGGACAAGTCTTGGACGTCGTTCACAAAAACAAGAAAAAGCAAGGGGACGAACTACGCTAGGCTGTGTAAGCAGAAAGATAATTTATTTCATATTGCTGGAGATTGGAAATAGAGTTACGGAGCCATGACAGAGTAAGGAACGCCAATTTAAGCCGAGAGTTTTGGCATTTACATCAAACTGCAACGATGTCAAACGCCTTCGAAAGTCAGGGAAACAGCAGTTAGTCTGTAGATTATTGTTCAAATTAGTGAGTAGATATTTCGTAAATACAAGTAGCTATAGTTTGCACGATAGACCCCCTCCAAAAACGCTAAGTTTAAAATAAATTGTTTTGCCTCAAATGTGGCTGTAAATCTGTGAAGCGATAATACCTTCCAAAAACTAGAGGTAATGCATGTCAAGATGATGGGGCAGTAATTTTTGCACTAATTCTTGTTGCCATTTTGAAATACAGGTTGTGACTTTTGACACCTTCCAGTACGTGGGAAGGAGACCAATCGCAAGCGAATGCCCGAATTGTGTAAAGCGGATTTTGGCTTGATACTGTTACATTATTCCTTAAAGTCTTTGAGTTTGTGTTATCTACGCCATGCGGGAAAGACTTCTTAAGGTTACGTATGCAAGAAGAAAGACCTCCAGCATGATTTCTATGTTCTGCGCGCAGGTATTGGTAGTCGAATTCAGAAACACAAGGCATACCTGGTGTGTCATCCTGCGCGAATTACGAAATGAAAAATGCTTTAAGAGCCTTCGAACGCTCGCTATTCCGAAGAGAAACATTTCTGCTGTTGTGTAGAGACGGGACAAATTGAGTTGTCAAGACTTTCCAGAAATTGGCGGGTTCGTTTATACGTAGTTGAGGAAAAGCAGTGCCAAAAATACTCGTCCCCAGTTTGGCCTATAAAGCAGAGCAGTATGTTTTAAGATAACTTTTGCAATTATGTCATGCACATAATGCGCGAACTCGCTTAGCGCATTATCTACATACGCAGGCGTTTCTTCCTGAAGAAAGAAATGCAGTCGACGTATCTGCTTGGGGCATTTGCTTGTACTTTCCTGAAGTTCGCCTGATAAATTGGGCAACGTACAATCTACCAGTAGTCTGCGTCTTTTCTTCCTTTGTTTAAGATGCACACGTCAGAGTTGAGGTGTGCACGTGCCATTCAGTTATTCAAAGAACCGAAGTTTCCTTAACTTATAAAGCCATAAATAATAATGATAATAATAATAATAATAATAATAATAATAATAATAATAATAATAATAATAATAATAATAATAATAATAATAATAATAATAATAATAATAAATAAAAAATACAGAAATTTCGTATAGCAATTCGTATTCCCTAATACTTTCAGTTATGGAAGCGGCGAGTCAAAATGATGCCGACTGTTCATTGCCAGCCAAAGTAATTTCTCATTAAAACACCCGTTAAGGAAAAGCAACTAGCGATTGCTGCTTGGGCCGAAAGGGTCGCTGCCCACGTGGAGCCACCCTAAGGCCCGCGCCTTCCGTGCGAATAAAGTTGATTCCTCCTCCTCCTTAAAAAGTTTGAAACGCTTAAATGCATTAGAGAAAGTGAGTGAGGTCGCTCAGGGATTATTATTTGGGGGTAATAATTTATTCAATCTACAATACTGTTCGTGTGCCTGTTAGGAGGTTAAGCTGCTACTATGCAAAGTAATCTGAACACCGAAACGTCGCAAAAGACTGCGATGCGCTCACAGTGTACGGCGTAGAGTGTACGTCGAGCGCCCTCTGACCATTCAATTTCGCTTCCGTGTTTCTTTTTTAAATCTTCATGGACTAAGCACATGCCAATCTATAGTTGGGAAATAGACCATTTCTGAAACTTTTTTAGTCAATGCGGCCACTTTATGCAGTTAACCGTCTAGTTCGATGCGTTCAGTAAAGCCAGCCAGTAAGTCCGTTTTGGTCAATCAGGTGGTCTAAGGTGTTTGGTTCGGTCACTCAGCCACTAAAACAGTTCACTCCCGCAAATGAGTCAGCCTTTCATTAATAAATTCAGTAAGTCTGGCTAGTCAGTACATCCAGCCCGTCAATAGTTTGGTCAGTCCGATCAATGACGTCTGCATAGGCGTGCGCACGGGGGGGGGGGGGGGCGCAAAGCCAGCCCCATACATTGACATAATAGGGAGGGGGGCGCTGGGACGAACCTTCGCCCCCCCCCCCCCCCTGAAGTGGAACCCTGCGCACGCTTATGGACGTCTGTTTAGTCTAATTCTTCACTACTGTCGGTCGTCTGCGCGGTGTCTTGTCTGGATGCATTTCTTCATGTGACACAAGGCTCTCAGTCGAGAATCGAGCTACCACTGACACCTGGTGACCGATGAACTTGAACTGGGCCTAGCGGTCATGACGCGGTGCATTGTTTCTGAAGCAGCACATGCACCGCGCGCGCGCACACACTCGTACCCACTCCCGTGTTACATAAGCGTAAGCGCTCGCTAAATGCTGAACAATGGAAGCCAGGTTGAACGGCCAATAGCGCCACCATCGTCCTTGCTTCCCCGCATTTGTACTTAGTTGGTGGTTTGGCCGGTTACCCTGTGTTGCGGCTGGATCGTCGCAGTAAGGACCTCGGATCCTTCACAGTAAGATATTATGCTTGTAGATTAAGCTTATTTACCTTATATTGCTTTTCAATAAGAGAGAGAAATGCTTTGCAGATCCGTATTCACTAATGCTAAATACATGCATGTCATCTTCGGAGAAGCTGAGGACAGTTACTGTAATTACCTTTGATACATGTGATAAGAAAAATGTTGCAAGAATTTCTGCTCTAATTACAAAATGCTCTCAGAACTATGTGAGGGAAATACGCACGAGGAATGTCACTCTTGTGATAGCCCATACCAGGTGTCTCCAAACACGCAGCCCGCGGGCCACTGAGGCCCTCGAACCTTTCGCTAGCGGGCCAGCCCGCACATGACTGCCTTCGTCTCAGGTTGTTTTTCCTTCCTTCATAAATATGTTAATGAGGTACACAGACATCACTGGTCTAAAGAATTCTTTTCGTGAGGCACCCCATGTGATCGCAGTGTGAGACATAACCATCCGAACAAAAACTTTATATTTCAGAATCGGCGTCCATATTTCAGTCATTGAAATCGAGTCGACATATCTCGGATGCTCACTTCCAAATTCCTGTTAGGATAGACCCATATATGAGGCCTCCTTTCAAACGGCGACGTTAGCTCGCATCTTATTAAACTCCCTACCCCCTTACCCCTCTCCCCCTCCTCACCACCCACTCCAACCCTTCGACACTGACCCTGGCGGGACTGCGGTCCGCTGGCTAATGGGAGTTTCAGACCACTGGCCAGTGCCTTTCCTGCCTATCTATATGGTTTGGTGTCCTGCCTTGAGACACACATTGTATCGACGCAACGGAATGGATGTCGCGGAATTTAATGGAAGGTCATTGCTCGGCGAACCTTAGCTTGCTAATGCATGAAAATTCCGCCCTTCTGTAACGCACCTCTCCTAATGTGGGTGTTGTACCGCTTAGATATATGATGTGTAAAGCGACCCCTTGAGGCGACGGTCGATGCCAATGATCTCGCAAATGAATCCCTTCATCATATATCTTATAGTGCGTTCTTTGTTTCTCAGCTATTTCACTTCTGATATTTAAATGCAAGGGGATTTCTTTGGCTACTGCCACACGCTTTGACCTGGATGTGTCTACACCTGCCTTAATATACAGCTTATATCGTTGCACAATATGAACTGCCTCTATACAGATGCGCTTGCTGCCGACTCTTTTTTGTGTACCGCCTACTCACTAAAAACAACCTGAATGTATTCTTTGTTCGGAAAGTGTATGCCAAAGAGAGTGAAATTTCTTTAAGATCTCTCGCGCGTGGCTCCTTTCCGGGGCCTTGGGATGTGATGCGCCTGTTCGGTCCTGATTGGCACCAGTGCAAAGTGCAGTTCACTATTGTGTTATCACCAGGGTCGGCCCACCGTAGTTCCATGTTGCGGTCATGGAAGACAGTGCCACAGCAAGGTTTGCCGGTCTCGGAGACAGATTGACAGAAAAGAAAGAGAGAGAGAAATAGATAAAGGAAAAGACAGGGAGATTAACCTGGTAGAAGAACCGGTTTGCTACCCTGTACTGGGGCGGGGATTTTACCAAAACAGGGGCGTACTGGGAACACGGGCTTTCGCACTGATTTGAGCAATCACAGGCTAATGACAGAGAGAGAGAGAGAGAGAGAAATAGATAAAGGAAAAGACAGGGAGGTTAACCTGGTAGAAGAACCGGTTTGCTACCCTGTGCCAAAAATCTTTCGTTCTGCTTCCCGGTGCAGCAGTAATATCCCTCTACAAGATCTGAGGAAAATGTGATGTGTTCTAGTTGCTGCTTTGTTTAGCTCTCCTAATATGCACTTGTTTGCAACACCGTCGTCAGTATACTGGCGCCACATCCGCTACGTGACCTTGGTGGCGCATGTTACCTATGTATGGTGTGATCTTTCGATATTGCAAATGTATGAGCGGGACACAGCAGGAACGGAAATGAACTGACAGGACAGACGGTGAACCTTCGAATTATGCGTCCGATTCTCTGCCAATTGAACTACGACGGAGATTCATTTTCTTTTCGCCCTGCTGTTTTGCGCCCATACATGAGCTGGTCCATGCAGCACACCACCATAGTGATCTTTCGAGGCGACTCGCTGCTCGCTCAGCGTAGGGTATCTGTGTTTTTTCTCTCCTCCCATTTAAAAGGTGCGGCAGCAAGAAACATATCTCTCCGCATTACTAAAGTTAAATAACACGCGGAAAACGTCAACGACATGACAGGTGTCATGCGCACGTTTAAATTCCTTCTCCAAAGTGTTAAGCTGTGTCGGGCGAAGGAATTTGACGTGTGGCGCCTGTCATAATGCCATATATATCGTAGCTGCTGCTCCTAATTTTGTGTTTCCACGAAGGATAGTCATTCGCCATCAAACCAGGGAATGCGTATTGAAACAAAAGAAAATAAACGGAAAACATAAAAGAGAAGAATTGATTTCCGTACGCGGAGCCTAAAATGTGTAACAATACGGCTCCGTCGAATGCGACGGGGGTTGCGATCATCAGACCGAGAACACATCTGCCGCGCCGCGCTTATAATGGCGCATTCCGGGAACACGGCCGGGATAACACGTGACAATCGTTGCATCGTACCACGTCCGCGGCTGTGATCTGTCGGCATCTGGCTGAGCGGTGCACGTCCACGTAACGGTGGTCGGCAGCGCAGAACGTGCGTTCACGGTTTCGGAACACTCCTCCTTTCCCAACTCTGCCGTAAATGCACACAAATGCAACGCACCACGCATGGCTGAACGAAGGTTGCGGCGTCGCGTTTCCGTTTTCGACCACCACTGAACGGCAGGGGGGCCGACAGTCGTTGGTCCATCGCACTATGCGTCACACACCCAACGCTGCCTGCGGAGATGAGTCGATGTGCCTTGCGGAGCCCACTGCTCTAAACGCGTGAACCGCTGCCGAGTGTGCGCGACATCGGTGGCTTTTGTGTGCATGTGCGTTGACTGATACGCAGTTCTTCACATCTCTGCCATTGCGCGTGGACAGAAAGGTTTCGCTGGAGAAAAGAAAATTCGCTTGATGAAACTGGCGTGGACTTTGTGATCCGCTCTCTTCTAACCAGCTTGCTGTGGAAAGGTTGAGCTTTATATAGCTGAGACCTTTTTTCGTGTGACTTCGCGCTATCTATGATACAGACAGAGCGCCAGTGAGCTCCGTGTTGGGAAAACTGTCGAGTGCCTGGTGGTCTGCTGCGTGGTTAGCAGGACGTTTCAAAAGGGTGAAACTAGTTCACCGCCAACAAGTTCTGGTGTCTGCCTGGACAACAGCGTGTTTGCACTCTAAGGAAAGTACAACGACGACGTGCTATGAGCTGGACAGCAAACTGACGGCTGCGTGTACGAACGTGCCACTTCTTGTTACGCTGTCCTGATTACCGGCACATTCGGCATCGTTGTGCAATTCTGGCGACACCCGAGACAGCGCTGAAGAGCGAGGGCCAGGCATGAGTGGGTCATACGAGTTGCACCAGCCGGCGTCGCACGCCATGTCTCCACCGCTCATCCCCGAGGAGTCACCGCCATTCGCGAGGATAACGGTAAGCGCGATTGACGCCGGCCGAGTCGCGTACAAAGGACGCATAGCATCGCTTGCCACAAGCACCGACTTGTGTGTGGCAGCTGATGTCTCAACAGCGGCCAGGGTTCTCGCCCATCCTGTCACCTCGAGGCGTTCACCGGGGCGTAGAAATCGGCAATAGTTTGTTTCGAACCCAAAATCGCTGCTCTTTTAAGCAGTGTCCAGTGCAGAACCACTTGTATAAGTGGCAGACAGGTTCCAGCGTTCGGGCGGGTCACGCACATGGAGATGTCCTCAAGGACAGCGCACAATGGTCCCATGATTACTGCAAACCTTATTTTGCGATATATATATATATATATATATATATATATATATATATATATATATATATATATATATATATATATATATATATATATATATATATATATATATATATATTTTTTTTTGTTTTTGCTTAAGACTCAGTTTAGTATATCCGCAGTCTGTATAATGTGCCAGCCCGTTCACCAGATAACGTATCTGGTGAACGGGCTGGAGGGCATGTCTATTCTGTCGCCTTCGGCTTTTGAAAATTTAGGTAGGGGTTGGTGGAACAATTGGCAGCACGTTCAAGGTATAGCTTGACTTTAGCTGAAGTATTTCTTCTCGATGCCGATGTGTGATCTTTAACACATCGGTACGTCAAGAAGGCAACACGCACACCACTTTGCTTGTGTGTCGGCTTTTGCTTTCTTGGCTAGATCGGGAACCATAGTACCGAATTTCGTCCTTTTAACCGTCGGCGTTGCAGCGTGACGTTTTATTGAATTCTGCGACAAGCAGTTGTGTGAATGTGAGCTCATGTGAAGCAAATAGAAACTTCAGGCAACCTTGTTGATCAGTTCAATCATTGCTGTTCTAGCCGAAATCAAAGAATTCTCTTTCAGAGCTTCCGGCTTAGATTATCAACAACTGTGCGATGCTCGGTGCACAATGACCGCCTGTGACATATTTTTTTTACTTCGAACTCTCACTACAAAAATGAAGCCTTAACATGCATCAAAACGTCACAATGTCGCCATGAAGATTCTGTGTTATTTAAAGCAGCAGTACCTTTATCACATAGCGTATGCGCCTATAAAGCCAACATTGTAAATACACACCTTTTGAAAGAATCGGCGGCTTCTCTAATAAACGTTAAGAAGGCAGCATTTCGCGATGCTTCCACGTGGCCATAAGTAACTTGAATAAACAACATATAAAACAAAGCTATCATAGCCAAGATACACCGGAATCTACATGAAAGGGCAAACATGCCTTAAAACAATAATTTCTTAGAAATTGATGTTTTAAGGCATTTAAAGCAACGCGCGCGTCATGCCAGGCGTGCACGTTGCATCCGCTGATGTACTGTGAAGAGCTGGGCATACGGCACTGAGCGTGTTCTTGACATGGAAAACGACATCGACGTTGTAGCGGGAGGCCAACTTCTAGTTGATGAGAAAGACCGTGGATATACGGTATGAGGGCGTATTTATTTCTATCCGCCCCTAAGATTGGGCTCGCCATTTGTTCTCCATTTGATAAGCCGAAGACATTTTTGGTTCGCTGTGGTGATGCTGCTTTCTGGGTAACCAGCCCCACGCCGCTTTTTTCACTTGGCCTAATCCGCTCTCGTGCATTAAATGTTGGCGGGACTTGTTCAGAGCTGAACGGGTGCAAGAAATCAATCCCGTTGAGCTTGGAATACGCAGAGCGGAAGTCAAGGAGGACTTTTGTTGAAGTGTGCAAATACACCCAACAAATATATGAACAGATGTGCAGGTATAAGAACTGAATGGTCTGGTCTCTTGAAGGTTTCAAAAGCGAACTTCAGACCGAGCCCTTCTTTCTTAAAAACAGCCATTGCCCTGCATGTGGCTGGAATTGAGACTTTCAACAAAAGTAAGGTGCTCATCTACGTACTTTAAGACATTATAAGCCAAACCACAAAGGATATACACAAAGGAACCTACAATTCTGTTCATCTTAGCCAAGAAAATGTGGCTCAAAATCGGAGCAACACTAGGCCCAATGCACACAACACCAAGAATGCTGAGCATACGGCCCTATTCACACCTCGCGCTGCACTGTCGTCAACGCTGGTGCGGCGCAAACTCGACCTAAACAAAACCACTGTTCTTTTCCGGCACCAAAACAGGATAATGAGGGAAATCGTTGAAGGTTTTCATATCTACAGAAATGCTTCTAGGAGTGTTAGTCAACCGTCTATTAACCTACTCAAAAGTGAAGTGTGATGCCTCGATGTCTTTAGCGCTGGCAGATCAGCGGCTGCAATGTGGGCGTCATGCAGGGTTGCCGTTGGGTGGACTTGAAAAGGAGCCAGAACTCAAGCCATAATTTAGCCAGACAGAACAGAAGCGGTATTATATATGAGTAGAGCCTTTAGTATTAATAAATAAGTAATGACATTTTGAATAAGCAACACCGTAGAAATAAGAGCACACTTTTCCCCCTATTCCTTGGTCTTCACGCCACATGCAAGTTTAATATAAATGAACAAATTATGAAAAATTCATTGCACCTGTACACAGTTTATGCAGAAACGATATAACTTTTTGCCAGATATAGAGTAATGTTGTTAGCACATTCTACCTAGCAAGTCGGTAGGAACATTAAACGTTGAAACAGTTTTGCTGGCCGAATTTTATTAGTAGAGTTTAGATAATAGAAGTCCAGCTTCAGATAGTGAAATCTGGGTAAAGATGAACACGCCAGCTCTGTTTTGTTGTGGATGTCTGTTTACGCCAAGTTTATATGAGAATGCACATTGCGCACCAACATTACTCGTAGAAACTTGCGGACAGCATTATAGATGGCGGGCAGCGTAGCAGCGTGCCGGCCACGCGTTTGCCCACATGGTCGCCACTTCGTATTTGCAGGCATGGGCGTCGGTAGGGGAGTGCACTTGCCCCCCATCAAGCCTCACCAGCACTTGCCCTCTCCCAAGCTAGACCAGTGCTCTCCCCCTCCCCCAGCCGCGATGCAACAGTCGTTTGCACCCCCCAAGAGAAAATCCTGCCGACGACCATGTTTGTAGGTGCGCCTAGCCTTGCTAATGGTGCCTCAATGCGCACCAGCCTGCTGGTGGGCGGAGGACGCGCGCGTGCATCGGCTAAAACGACAGAAAAGCTTTAAAGGAGCACTGACACAAAATTTCGAAGGCGAGATAATGAGCGAGATAGATTTATGTGGAGACATACACAACATCTACGAAATATCAAGGGCAAATATAGCCTAGAACATATTTAAAATCAATTTTTAAGTGCATGCCGCGCGACTGAGCGAGATGCGGAGCCCCCCGCGACGCCGACATCAACGCAGTGGCAATGTAAACAAACCAACGTCACGAGTTTATGTTGGCTGGTTGCTGGCACACGCCTTGCGCTTGCGCTGCCTGCGATTCCTTCCTCCTTGCCTGCGGCTTTGCGTGTGCTGGCTGTGCTGGCTGTCAGTGCGGCGCCCGCTCGGTCACAGTTTTGCGTGGTCACGTGGCCAGCTGCGTTTATCTTGCCACCGGATCTGCTCCTGCCTAGCTCGGGGCTCTTTGAAACCGAAACTGTGACTGGGCGCTCCAAAAACGTCTCTAAATAAATAACCATCGCGCACTCTCGCAAACCAGGTTTCCAGACGTGATAAGTGGGTCATAAGCTACCTATTGCAAAAAAAAAAAACAAAAAACAAAAAAACAAAAACAAAACAACGTGCAAAATTTTTGTGTCAGTGCTCCTTTAAAAATGTATTTTATCTGCAAACAATGAGACATATGTCAACTTAATGCGTTTTATCAGAGGCTTAAAAGTTGCCAGAAAGTAGCCATGGAGCCAACCGGTCATTTTCGTCGCCAAACAGGTTCGGAAAGTAGCCAATTTGGCGCAAAGCATCCCAAAACGACAACCCTGATGTCATGGCGTGACCTGTGCGTTTTTTTTTTCCACCGCAGTTCTGTGAACCTCATGTGTCTAAACAACTTTTACTTTTGCTACGGTTTTACTCTTTGAGACCAAGTTTCGTGTTTTCACGGAGGATAGTCATCTACCATCGAACCGGAAATGTTCACCCGAGTCATTCACCATCAAACCGGGAATGCGGAAATTAATTTTCGCCACCATCGAAAATGCGACCGCAGGAAAAGGCGGAAATGATAGGGGTTCGTGCACTTACACTGAGGTTGACGTTAAGGAACCCTAGGTGGTCAGAATTTCTGGAGTCTTCCACTACTACGACGGACCTCGTAATGATATTGTGGTCTTGTCGCATGAAGCGCCGGCAATTATTATCCTTGTTTGCATTTTTGATTTTTAAAATGATTTTTCATTGCGTTATTTTTACTTATATTTATTGTGTCGTTTTTCTTTTTCTTATTTTCCTGTTTTTTTCTTTCTTCCCTTTCTTTTTTTTCGACATGCGCCTCATACCCGGATACTTAGATTGTAAATCATGACGAGCATGACGAGCATCATGAAAGAGCATGCCATGTTAGTGATGTCACGACCTATTAGTCATTTGGCCCTTTGTAAATCCGTGATCCTTCATCTCACAGTAAAAAAAAAAAGCTTAGAATAATAGAGAGCTGATCTAGTTGGCAGGTGTTCATGTTAAAAGAGTGGGTGTGCAAGTGCGGACACAAGAGAGAAGTCAATGCGTTTGTGGTGTGTTCCTTCTTGTGTCCGTGTTTGCAAGCCCAGTTTTATTGCGATAACAATTATATGGACACTCTCGGCTGGTTTTCGCCGTCGGCGTCGCCGCCATGTCCCGTATATGTATATGTATCTATATATTTATAAAAACCTCAAAGAAAAATAATTCAGAAAAATGTTTCTGACGAGTGGCATCGAACCAAGGACCTCTCGCTCTGGAGCGCGCGGCGCTAACCGCTCAGCCACGAAGGCGAACGTCCTTCAACGTTCAAACGGCGAGCTATTTATATACAGCGAGTTTTCAGCGTGTTTTCAGCGTGTTTTCAGCATTACCAGCGAGATGGCGCAAAGGCCGCGCTCGGCGGGGCTTAGCTGTGCGGGGCTTACCCGTTCTACATGTGCCTAGAATAGGGGAAGTGTGATGAACGCGCCGGCTAGCGCGTGCCGCCTTGGAAGGAAACCGCCAGGTGGCGCTGGCACACGTTTGCACGTCAGCCGCGACGGCAATGCGCTTCGCGGGTACTGAAATCATCCGCACGAGCAGGCAGTGTGCAACTTTTTAAATGTGTATTATTGCTCGCGCATGGCCTCAAATGACGACCAGGTGATTACGCTAGCTTCTGGAATTACAGGGCGCCAACGCGAACGCGCGACGCAATTAAAATATCTACATGGTGCCAACTGAGCGCGCGACGGCACTGAAACGCTTCATCGATGTGACTAAGGGGTGGTGGAAGAGTAGAACGATTAACTCAGTTGTGAGCAATATTTTTAACATCTGAATGGCTACCACGGCGAACCACCATTTCCTCAAGCCCTAATCTGTAAATAACCCCCCATCATTCGTAACAATATACATGGCTCGCTATAGCCACTTCTGATAACGCATAATCAAACGCGAGGACGAGAATTACGAGCGGTATCTCGGAAGAAAACACTTTATTTCTGCGCACTGATCATTCAACGCATTTCTGAATAGTGACTCAGCATGTGTTTAAACAATGCATTCTTACAGATCGAATGCGCGTCTGTCTTTTTTCTTCTTTTTATCCAGGCGAAAAATGTTTTTATAGTTGACAAGCACACCACAAAACGCTGTCTCCCTTGAGCTGTAAACTTAGGTGACGCGCCTGAGCTTCAGGTGCTTCCTCTTTTCACGGGAAGACGCTCTCTCCTTGTTTAGTGCTTTGTGTAGAAATGCAAACGGGTGAGCAGAAAAACTTTGTCACCCCCCTTGGAGATGCTCGGACCATGTTGTGCGCAGCCGTTTTTTTTTTTTGCAAGCAGGAGACAAGCTCTTCCAAGCTGCCGCTTGCAGCTCGTTGTAACTAAACCACATTGAAAAAGTGATTTCAAGGGCGTCTAAAAATGAGAAGAGCTTCTGCGAGGGGTAAAGGAGGCCCCCGTTGTCGCAGAACTTGGTGAACATCGCCAGCTCTCCCTTAGCTTCGCCTGAGAAAGTAGCAGATGCCTGCCCCTTTCAATGCGGACTATTTCGCCGTTCACGGTGTGCCCGAAGTGTCGGGAGATATATCTCTCGTCAAAGTGCAGGTCGCACACAGCGGAGTTTTGTTGCAGCAGTTTAAGCACGCGGGATTGCTCTACGCCACTGCGCCAAGAGAGCTTCGTCCTTCGGAACAACAAACAGCGCGTGCTTCTTTTTAGACGACTTGTAGCCTGTAGGGCACCCCGGGACGAAAGAATGACTTTCTTTTCGCGCCATGAGTGTGCATACAGAAGCGTTGGTGTCAGACTGCCACCGCATAAAAAGAAAGCAAGACGAACACGCGCCACTCACCGCCGATAAACGTGCAAACAACGTATAAACGTCTGTGCGCGCCCCCCACGCGGCTCCTCCACAGAGGCTTCAATGCGCTCCGTAGGTGCCGCTTGCCGCTCATCACACTTCCCTATTGTAGCCACTGTACCCGTTCGTCGCGACGCGCGCTCTCAGGCGCTCCAAGTTCTCCGGCGCACTTTACCCGAAGGGGGGGGGGGGGGGTAGATGCCCGTGCGTGCGCGCGCTTATCTCGCGGTGGCGGAGATGGGGCTCTCGCCGGAACGAGAGCGTTGTAGTTACCGGGCACGCGAAGGTCACATCGCTCGCTGCAGTCCCCCCCCGTTTGCGAAAAAAGCACGCTTTTCAAACACAGCGAAGTAACAACTGTGACATTTGTTAGTTCGCGCTCGTCTGTACCTGTGAATACGTTTCGTGCGTCGTTTTTGTTTGAGCAGCGCGTTAAGTGTCGAGCTGTGAATGTTTTTAGTTCGCTCTCGTCCTGTGCGTGTTGTTTTCGTGCGTCATGTGTGCGTGAGCAGCGCGCTGCACGTTTCGACCTGCTTGCCATTCGTCCCTTCGCATTCCAATTTGTTGCTATGGCATTCATTCCTTCGCCTTGTGGCGAAACTGTGACTTTTTTTTTAACATGTGTATAAAATGGGGTACCTGGCATGGCCGGGTTGGGCTGCTACTAAAAGTTGTACTGACTGTCAGTCTATCGGGATTCTGCTAAAAAAATGGCAGCTCCCGCTGTTGGTTTCCTAATTATTCTTGATTGTTAATCGGTTATATCTGAAACTATTTCAAACTAAACTTATGCTCTGATATCAAATCGATCACGAGCCTTAACGGCAGCCCCCCCTTTTTATATGGCATTTTTTTAACCCAGAAATTGACCCATTCCGGAAGTCGGTCGGTAAAGCGGAAACACTGCGCAAGGAACAAGAGTGTCTCTACTCGCGCCCCACAAAACTCACCGTGTCCCTTACGCCAAAGACAACCCGCAGCATCCGCTGTGGCTGTTTTACTGTGCTCTTTAGATCGATGTCCGACGTTCACTAGTTAACCTTCACCTCAATACTCGCTCAATTCGATTGCATTATCACCACATATAAGTACAGTCATGCAGAATGACTGCCATTTGGGCGTGCTGCTTCATGACGGTGAAGCGCTAGAAAGAACGGGGACTTCTGAAGAACACATGAATAAGCACCTTGTCCTGTGTTATTCAGAAGTCCCCATTTTTTCTAGCGCTTCACCGTCATGTACAGTCATGTATTCACTCGCTTTTGTGTTGCTTTCGCTCGTCCCATGTTCTCTTTGCTTCGCTTCACTCAAGCCGGTTTTTCAGTGAAGGTCTAGTCAGCATCAGGCGTAAAGCTTCTAAATGCAGGATGGCTAGCTACCGATTTCGGTGCTCCATTGTGCCATGCATAGGCCCGGT
>JALIZH010020209.1:85000-90199 GCA_030522465.1 Rhipicephalus appendiculatus
GTAGAAAAGATTTAACGTATTATAGTCCCATCAGCTAACTCCCAGTATTATGCCAAATATTCACAAGGTCAATGTCGAATAGAAAAGAGACCCACTTGACATTACTCAAACTGGAGAGCAAGGTGGCTTCAGAAAGGGAATACTCCAGAAAGGATTGCAGCCATGTGCTCAATGAAGAAATTGAAAAACCTGCAGAATACAACAAACCCTTGTACGTGACTTCTACAGACTACTAAAAGGCATTCCACTCAGTGCACATACCAGGAGCTTTAAAAACGTTGCATCATCATGGTAGATGATAATTGTGTGAATACCCTAGTCAAAATCTACAGTCATTTGTCAGCTAGCCTGCTTCTCCCAAAAAAGGGAAGAAAAAAATTGCGATCGTGAATTTCCATCCGGTTTGTTCGGCCTGGGGTGTCTATTTGAAATGCAAAAAGCACCTTCTCTCCTCGGACATGCAGTGCCAGTTTTTCTTGAGTCGATTTCGGCAAATACATTGCTCATAAGTAATCGAGTGCAAATTCGAAAGTGCCGTGGACACCTTCTTGATTCTCCCGTTTTGAAATTGTGTTCATGAGGTGTCATTTTCTCTTCTATCCACCCGAGATGGGGACTCAGGAGCTGCTCTTGAAAAAAAAAAAGTAGAAACAGTGAGTCAACTTGAACTATCTTATTTAAAATTTGTCTTGTAGTAACATCTTTCTGGTAACAGGGACATTTAGAACTGTACATGCTGGTCAAAGGCTTATTTTTGTAATTTATCGCGGAAACAGCAACGCTTTTACGGCACCTGTGACATGGCAGATTTCAATGTAATTTTTTCTTCTGATACTTCGGGCACTAAGGCGAAAATGTCACACGATTCCATGTGCATTCACCAAAGACAGCTCAGAAGTGAAAGCCATCTTCTCCTTCTTTTTCTCCTGAGTCTATGGGATGACCCCCCCCCCCCCCCCCCACACACACACACAGACTCACTTCCGAAAGCTTTCTGCACCAAACGTATTTTTGCACTGCCTCCAGGATTGGCCCACCACTGACCAAGCGACCGGTGCCGTGTGATGACGTCAGCAATTGTGGCTACATGTGACGTGACGTCACAGTGAGGTCACCTCTAGAAGGTCATATTTTATCACGTGAATTTTGGATTTTTCGGTGTTGCCACCAAAGCCGCCGACTTCGCCCTAATAAGATTTCTCGAACCTTTTTGGTTGCCTTAAAGCACAGCCCTTCTTCCCAATCATTTTGATCGACAGCATGGGAGTTAACCAAGTCTTTGCAGAAGCCATCGAAATGCATGATGTCATTGGAGTCTCGTGCGAGAACTCGAAGACTACTAAAAAGCCACCGTGGTCTCTTAACGGATATGACGCGGCGCTGTTACCCGGAGGGTGCGGGTTTGATTAGAGCGAAACGCAAACACTAGTTTTGATCAGTTTAAATGCGCGTTAAAAAGCCTCATGTTGTCAAAATCTCCCCAGATACCACCTCTATGACGTGTCCCATGGTCATATCGTCGTTTTGGTACGTAAGAGCGCACCTTTTTTGTGGGAAGTGTTTATCGCTGCAAGAGCGGCTTTTCTTTTTTTTTTTTTGGCATTGTACTGGAGGCTCAACGTGCTAATAATACAGCTAAGTAGACTCACTTGCCTTTTTAATGTATCTGTGGGATTGATTTCGGCATGTTCTGTGCAGATCTTGGTGGGCATGGTCTTCCTCGTGCTGGGTTTCGTCAACCTGAACAAGGACAAGAACCACCGGATGGCCGAGATCCTCAACAACATTGCCACCGCGGCCGTCTTCGCTGTCACGGTGCTCAACATCTTGACGGCCTCATTCGACAGCCGCAACGGAATCGTAGGGGAGGCCCAGCCAGGCCCAGCCGTTGGTTCCACGATGAACTCAACAGAGTTTTAGTGCCAGGGAGCCCAAGCCGCTTGCGTACGCACGCTCTCGCGTTCCTTTGCACTTGCAGCCGCACCTAAGGATCGAGAATACAAGGGAACGCCAGGGCCTACGCACGTATGCCGCTTTGGGGCCCCTGCACTAAAACTCTCTAATGAATCCACGATGATCGTGCGGCCCGTTTCCATATATACGAGAATACTTTATGGGTAGCGCATGGCGTGTTGTATTATCACACACATACACACACATATTTTATCACTGATGAGGCATTGATGGGAGTAGAAAGTTTTCACTTGCCTTTACACGAACATTCCGGCCAAAACGCATTTTCGGATTGCCAGGAATTCGAAAACGAGACAGGTCAGAACTCCGGGTTCTGCTCAGGTTAACGATATCTCACCTGCCGTACTGGTTCATCAAGCTCTATTTTGTGTAGCTGCTGAGCACGAAGTCATGGGTTCGATTACCGGGCCATGGTGCAACCATTCCTGCGTAGAAGGAAAGCAAAAAAAAAGAAAAAGAAAGATCGCTCGTGTATGTAGATTAAAATGGACGACAAATAAAACCCAAGTGGCCAAAGTTTATGTGAAGTCCATCCAAACGGTTCCCCTCATAATCAGGCCTCCAGTTTTAGCCGTTATAAGCCCAATAAACTTGAACCGACTGTTGTGTAATGGAATCTCGGCCGCCGCAAGCGCATTTCGTTGGAGGCAAAATGCCAGAGGTCCGTGTTTAGATTCAGGCGCACGGGGAAGATTAACCATAGGGGGTCGAAATTTCCCGAGGCCTCCGCTACGGCATCTCATAATCATATGGTAGTGTTGGGACGTAAAACCCCACAAGTTGTTATACAATTATTTAATAACTATTGAAGCCAATAAACTTATCGTTGATTTGAGCAGTCTCTTGCTGTTGCACTCACAAGAGGAAACAGAAGCCTTGCGGAACTCGCGCTTACTAAGGCGGCCTGATTGTAACTCCCGAGTGCGGCTACTCAGACTTCTGCATTTCGTATAGAAAAAAACTAAATTCGCATATATGGAAGTCGAGGATATTATGGTCAGCCCAGTGACCTGTTTTTCTGCGAAAGGGCGTACTTGTAATGAAAACTGAATGGGTGCCAAAACAAAGTGAACGCCGTCGACATGAGATTAGGGAAATGTGTACGAGAATGGGCTAGGTGGTTGCAGAACAGTGCTGCAGTGGTCTGAAACTTGGACAGTAGTGTCGGTGATGAGAGAGAGAGAGAAAGAGCGAAACGAAGAGGGCCGCTTAGGGAGGTTAAGCAAGGACGTAGCCGGCTGGATACCATACACTTGAGGAAGAGGAAGAGGATGACAGGTTGAGGAAAAGACGCTATTTCTGCAACCCTAGTTGGGAGCACGTCTCAGCGTCTGTAGAGGAATGGGGGAGAGGGAAATGAAGATAGGAAGATGAAAGTGGCGTAGCAGAACATTGGTGTACACATATAGAAAACAAATAAAGGGAGGAATGTTCACTAACAGTGCACGAGTGTTCGTGTAGTCTGGGATGATGATCAGCTCTGCACTTTCCATAACCTGAAATAAATGTGGGTTCTCACTGTGCCTCCTGTCTGTGTGAAATAGCAAAAATGAAGGGTACGTTATAATCTTCCAGTACATTCCGAATTCCTTTCGGCGTTGCTCAATGGCAAGAACGCCATCATTAGTGCCGTCATGAGCGTCACTGCATGACGGATTGGAGGAACTCGGAGACGTTCGCAATGAAGTGTAGACCGTGAAGCAATTCGGTTCCTTCGTTACTAATGTCAAATTTTGGACTAGTTAGCTTTGGATAGCTCTAAGGAAACAGGGCCGACTTCTTGCTACGGTGACAAAACAAAAAGGGAACGACACGAACACGCGCTTACTTTCAAATGAAACTTCATTGCACACGAAAAGTACAGTGTCTGTCATTAAAGTAACAAGACTAGGAATGGTAAAAATAATCTGTTGATTCGAACTGTACAAATCATTTCAATTCAAGAAAGATAGTTTCCTTGGCATTCGATACACCGAACAACGCGATTCCCGTGCTACAAAGGCTCCCTGAAAGTCAGCTACCGTGTCCACTCTCACAGACACTCTGGCAGCCCGTTGAACAGCGAGAACATTGTGGAAACGCGGTCACCTTTCTGGCTTCTCTTAAAATTTGAGGTTAGGAAGAAGTCTTCCGGGGCTCGCAGCAAGGCCGATGCAGTCCTGACACAGTACTGAATGGCTCATACACGCACCAGGGCTGATAAAGTCCTGATCATAGGCGTGCGCACGAGGGGGGGCAGGGGGGGGGGGGCGGCCGCCCCCCCCTAGTTACCCAAGAGGGGGGGGGCGCAAAGTCGGCCCTATACATTGACTAAATAGGGGAGGGGGGCGCTGCAAAGAACCTTTGCCCCCCCTGAAGGGGAACCCTGCGCACGCTTATGGTCTTGATAGAGCCCCTGAAGGGAGCCCCGGACGACTTCATCCTAATCGCAAGTTTCAATAAAGCCAGAAAGGTCACTACGTTCTCTCTAAACTGCCGAGCTGACATACTAACCAGAAGTACAGGAAACGGCTGTGGAGGGTGAATTTTGCATAAGCGGGACCTCGGGCCTCTGCCGTTCAGGAATGTGCATTCGTTCAGCCACTGTCGTTGAGTTACTGTATTGTGCGCCATTCGTTGTCAATCGATGGATGGATGGTGGAACTTTATTATAGTCCTGAGATGTGTCTCTGTTTATAGTCCTGACTCTTGTAGTACTCAGCACAAGAATTAAGCAACACTGTTTCTGTTGTCATATTGCTCCACGCATGAAGCGAGCCCAGGGGCGGATCCAGCTACTCATTTTAGGGGGGGGGGCGGTCGCTTGAAGTAACACCGGAGAGGGGGGGCGGGGTCATGATTTTTTTGTTTTTACTAGCGCAAAAACCCCATCATAGCATAAATACTGTTAATGTGGGCTCACAGTGGTCCCACTCATTTGTCCTAATTGGTGATAGGAGGTGGACGGCAAGCACTGGAGAGAAAGGGGGGGGGGTTACTGAAACAGGCTTTGGGGGGGGGCGGGGGCGATCGCCCCTACCGCCCCCCCCTCTGGATCCGCCACTGAGCGAGCCACACTCCGTATGGTCGGATGCGGATAGAACCAGAAAGCACAATTCGAAACAAAGGCCAATGCCACTTTGGGAGATGTAGCTGCAGCGTTACAAGCAGCACCCCAAGTGTGTGCATCGGCTGAGACAATGGTAGTCATTCATGCACGGCTGCAAAGATGTGCTGTGCGGGAAC